>PVJH01039626.1:0-16324 GCA_004026705.1 Nesogale talazaci | reverse complement strand
TTTTTCTTTGAACAACGTACTGGACGTGGGCTCGGTTCCCGCATGCTCCCTCAGTTGCGTTGAGGTCAGTGCAATCGCGCACTGCTACTGTTCATGCGGTGCCACTGAATGGCCGTCCAAAACACGTGAGCACTAGAGCATTGCTGCGGGCACCTGCCACGCGTGCGACTGGCCGATCGCAGCGCCCAAGCCTGCAACGGCCGCGGGAGGACTGCTACTGGCAGCACTTCCAGCAGATTGTGGAGCACGCTATGAATCGGGACATTTCCCGTAATTATTACACGTAATATAACTAGTTAGATTGTTGTGATATTGTGACAAGTTAAAGTTCACTAACAAATAGTGCGACTGTAATTGGTATTATTGATTTATTTTGTAATAATTATATGTGCTTTACAATTAATAATATCATGTTTATTTACTTCATTAGTATTTATTTTAGTTTGGTTTTTACAAAAATATTTCAAAAATTATCAAAAAATATTAATTAATTAACAGTGTTAGAAACTATCTTACTATATTTAATTATAAAATATATCTATAGAGTTTTTATTTTTAAACAATGAGAATGAAGATATCTCTATAATTTGACTTGCCTCAAATTTGCTTTGACATACTGTCTAGCT
Source organism: Nesogale talazaci (assembly GCA_004026705.1). Classification (NCBI taxonomy): domain Eukaryota; kingdom Metazoa; phylum Chordata; class Mammalia; order Afrosoricida; family Tenrecidae; genus Nesogale; species Nesogale talazaci. The sequence continues at coordinate 15,698 of PVJH01039626.1, read as the reverse complement.
TTCTGTTTAATTGCTATTAAAATTTAAAAAACTAATTTCCAGGGGGCGCTAATATCTTTTCTGGAAAGGGGGCAGTAGGCCAAATAAGTTTGGGAACCACTGGTCTAGTGGAACCCACATTCAAGATATCAGTCTTAAAAATAGAGAGATAAAAAAATAGATATATAGATTGGTCTTTTTCTATATAGTTTTTTTTTTCATGTGAGATAGTTTATTTAACAGGAAACAATTGTAGGGTAGAACTTTCCTTTATTTAAAAGATAGAAGCTACAAAAGAGAATAAATATGACTCGAGAAGTGATTTTTCTTGAAAAGAGAGCAAACCCCTGGTATTTGGGATCAAAGCCAAAAGCTTACAACATCATATATTTTGGTGGTGGTGGTTGTTGGTGGTGGAGGTGGGTGTTTTTGAATAGTGGATGTAAGTGGATGTAAGAAGCAGACGGCAGGAGTTGGCTGACAGCCATGACTTTTCAGGTCAGGGAAGGCCCTGGGCTGGCCACTTTGAAACATCAACGGTCTACTAGAATATAAATGGAGTAGGATTAGAGCTGTGTGAGCATTTTTCTACTCAATGTTAATTCTACTTTTTCAATCTTATCATTAATTGCCACAGGAGTTAACCAGGGAGAAAAAAAAAAAGATGAAATGGGAAAATATCAAAGTGGGAGGTGAAAGGGGCAGGAGAAAGGCTGGTGGGGAGGACCCGAATTCCCCACGTGTTAACTGTTCCGCTTCATCTCTGCTTCAGGTTCCTTCTGGTGGGCGCTGAGAGGGGAGGCAGGCTCCCTTAAAGCCCACCAACACTGATGAAGAGGAGGCCAGGGCAGAGAGCTGAGCAAGAGACCCAGGGCAGTGGCTGGGGACCAAGGGGGAAGGAATGCAGAGCATTCTCCGGGAAGACAGGTGCGGTGAGACCACAGACCCTCCCTGGGGACTGGCACCATCTGCAGTGAGAAGTCACTGTACAAGGGACAAGGAGAGTGTCCAGGTGGCCGGAGAGGGGCATCTGCTGGCTGTGGGAAGAGGCGGGCGCATGCTGAGGGGCACTTGACCTTCCCAGGGCCTTCAAGGGGTGGGTGGGGGGCCCAGCACTGGGAGGGGGGAAGACTGCTACCACTAGAAAGCTGTCTCTCGTGTGCACTGCACAGTGATGGGTGCTGAGGGCAAGGAGGGCCATTACAGTGAGGGGGCAGGGCCATATCTTCCTTTAAGGCACAGCTGTAGGCAGAGGCCAGCAGGAGTGCGCACAGAAAGCCGCCTTGAGCTACCGGAATGTCGCCCGTCGGACCCTCCACTCCTCTTTCTCCGGCTTCCGCTCCTCTCGCTGGGCTTTCCATTCAGCGTCCAACTTACTGGCAGACGACAAGGCTGGGACCTTGGCTCGGAGTAAGTCCTTGGCATGCTTGACGCCCTCGAGGGCGACTTCAATCAGCCCACTATCCCGCAGCTCCCCTGTCTCAGAGGATGAGCTGCAGCCAAAGTCCTCGTCCACCTCCTTGACCGTGCCCTTCAGGCCCCGGTGGGTCTGGGGGGGGCCCAGCTTCTCCATCATCAGCTTCAGCTCCATCAGGTCAATGGAGCCGTCCCTCCCGACATCCACGTGCTCTCCAGGCCCTAAATGCGGCGGTCACTGCTCCACGTGCGGCTTGCAGGCGCTGGACCCCCTCGACGTCCAGCTTCGGCTCCTCCTCGGCTCAAGACGCCGGGAGACTCCGCAGCCGTGGCAGTGGAGGCTTGGTGGACCCAGGCTTTTTCATAAGTCCAGTATAGTCCATCTGTTTGCTAAAACATTTTGCTCATACATTTTCAGTAAGTCAGGAGTGTAAAAGCTTATCTGCAAATTATAAACCCCAAGATCACTATGATTAACTTTAAAAAGAATAAATACTCTTAAAAGTAAAAAACTTAGAATGAATTACAAAAATATTACAAAGCCAAATAAGAGGAATAAAAAAAATAATGAAATAAAATAAAAATAAAAGGAATGTTTGGGGGCTGAGGCCTGGTGGTGTAAGTGGTTGAGTGCGGGGCTATGGCCCTCCAGCTTGGCTATTCAAATCCAATCAGCGGCTCTCAGGAGCATCACTGGGTAGCTCCGACGACCACCAGAGGGCAATGATGTCCCTCCCCACCCCCCAAAAGAGGAATGTTTGATAGAAATATCCCTAAACATCATGATTAGCCTTATTTTTTAAAAAATTCAGATATAATGCATAACATTTTTGCTTTTGGTCAGGTATCATTTAATGTTTTTCATCAATATTTTAAAACTCTAAAAATCTAGTCTTGTGTACCTCGTTTATTGCTCTTATTTAAGTATTAACTCTATGAAATATTAAACTACTTTTCAGTCATTATTGTTAGTAGGGGTCATCGAGTGGGCTTCAACCCATAGTGACTGTATGTATGCACAAGATGAACACTGCAGGTCTTCTGTTCTCCTCACAATTGTTCCGAATGCCCGAGGCCATTGTTGAAGCCACTGTGTTAATTCATCCCTCCACTTTACCAAGCAAACGTGTCTAGGGACAGGTCTCTCCTGACAGTATGTCCAAAATCTTGCCATTCTTGCTTTCAAGGAGCACTCTGGCTGTACTTCTTGCAATACAGATCCATTTGTTTTTTTTTTTTTAACAGTCTGTAGTACTTTCAGTATCCTTCCCCAGCACCACAATGAAAATGTATCCATTGTTCTATGGTCTTCCTTAGTCACTCTTCAACTTTCATGTGCATATGCTGCAACGGCAAATCCCATGGATTGGGTCAGGTGAACTTTAGTCCTCAAAGTGACATCTTTGTTCTTCAGTGCGACAGAGAGGTCTTGTCCACAGATTTGCCGAAGACAAGGAGTCTTTGATTTCTTAACTGCTGCTTTCCGAACAGTGATTGTGGATCCAGTTAAGGCAAAATCCTTGAGCTTATCATGATGCGATCTCTTGACCCACTTGTGAAGATTTTAGTCTTCCTTACATTGAGCTGCAATCCATGTTGAAGGCTACAAACGTTGGTTTTCATCAGTAAGCGTTTCAAGTTTGCTTCTCTCGGCAAGCAAAGCTTTGTCATTTGCATACTGCAGGTTGTTAATAAGTTTTCCTCCAATCCTTGATGCTACCCTCTTCTTCTTTCCCCCCTTCTTTTTTTTGGGGGGGGGGCATCACTGCTCTCCGGTGGTGGGAGTAGGAGGCCCAGTCCCACTGCTGGAATTGAACCTCCGTCCCAGTGGGCCGCAGTCCCGCGCACAACCACTATGCCACCGGGGTTCAGCCCTCCCCCCTTCTTCTTATAACCCAGTTTCTCTGAGGATTTGCTCAGCATATAGATTAAACAAGTATGGCAAGAGAATGCAATCTTGATGCACGACTTCCCTGATTTTAAACCATGCAGTCTCTCCTTGTCCTAGTCACACAACTGCCTCTTGGTCCATGCAAAAGTTCAAATGAGCACAAGTCCAGAATTCCCATTTTTCTTCAAGGTCATCCACAGTTATTATGGTCCACATAGTCTAATGTCTTTGCATGGTCAATGAAACACAAGTAAACATCTTTCTGGTATTCTCTGCTTTGACCCAAGATCCATGTGACATCAGCAATGATATCCCTTGTCCCATGTCCCCTGCTGAATCCAGTCTGAACTTCTGGCAGCTCCCTGTCAATATGTTGTTGCAACCTTTGTTAGAAAATCTTATGCAAATTTTTACTTGAGTGTGGTATCAATGATATCACTCTGTTGTGACATCTGCAGTTTGAGCATTCTGTTGGGTAGTTTTTCTTTGGGGAGGCACTGCTTGGGCTGGTGGCAGACTGCAGGCGACTGGCAGGAGCAGTGGGAGCACAGAGTGAGATCTCTGTGATGAGCAGCACAACCAGGGATTCCTGGCACATGAGGTGAAGTGCTCAGCCTCTCTAGACAATGTCTGGGATCTAGCCATTGGGAAGCAGCAAACTTAGGTAATGAAGAGAGAAAACAAAACCTTATGAGACTATGGAAGCAGGAAAGAAAGAACATGCCAGTCCTCTTACCACAGGAGATCACAAACCAACATCTCACTTTCAAATACAGGAAGAAGACTAGAAAATTACCACATTTTTCAGACCATAAAATGCACCTGACCATAAGACGCACCCAGTTTTTAGAGCAGGAAAGCAAGAAAAAAATATTCTGATCTAAATAGTATCAGTACACTAAAATATTTAAAAGAACGTCCACAGCATGCAAACAGCAACAGAGAGTAAATGGGCACATGGGATCATAAACAAATGTTCTGGGGTACCACACTTTAGACCATTAATACACCTATGCTCCCCCCCATTTTTGGGGGGAGAAGTATGTCTTATGGTTCAACAAATATGGTAAAGAAGTACTGGAGTTTCAGTATCAGTGAAGAGTATAGACAGTAAATTCTCAGGAAGATATCGAGGGCACTGTGGTCTTGGTGTGAGGTGGATCATGATGGAACTAATGTGACTGGAGATGATGAAGATGACAATGAGTCACCTGATTCTGATAAGTTCAGAAAAAGAGAAATCTGCTGAAGAACTGCAAGCTACTGAACACCCCGAAGTGCAGGGCCCCAAACCAAAATAGGCACAAAAACCAATTATAAAAAGTTTGTTAAGCTGAGCCCCGGTGGCATAGTGGTTGAGTGTGGGACTGCAGCCTTTGGGTTGGTGGTTCAGATCCAGTAGCAGCTCTCCAGGAGCAAGGCTGGGCTTCCTACTCCCACCAGAGGGCAGTGATGCCCCCCCCCAAAAAAAGTTTGCTAAATTCAGTGGTTCATAACTCCCAAACAGTATTTGTATGAAGACTAAGGCTTTTAGAGGACAAACTTTTGTATTATAATTGTGTGTGTGTGTGTGGCATAACTGCCCTGGTGGGAGTAGGAAGCCCAACCTTGCTCCTGGAGAGCTGCTGCTGGATTTGAACTGCCAACCCAATGGGCTGCAGTCCCACATTCAACCACTACGCCACCGGGGCTCAACCTGTATTATAATTTTTTTTCTTTCATTTTTTACCTCAAGCATTTTGTGCGTGTGGCATCTCTGCCCTGGTAGAAGTAGGAGGCCCAGCCTTGTCCTGGAGAGCTGCTGGGGGATTTGAACTGCTAACCCAGTGGGCTGCAGTCCCGCACACAACCACTACGCCACCAGGGCTCAGCCTGTATTATAATTTTTTAAAAGGTCCTTTAAAATAATTACAAAGACTGTTTGCTTTCAGGTGCCATGTGTTACAGTTCTATGGGCATGACTATAACCATTTTTGTAAAAAGTACAAGTTGTATAAAATAAATACAACACTCAGCTTCTTTTCATATGAGGGGGTACCCTCCCCCAAACTGGATTTTTTCCAAAACTATGTATTAATTTTATTTATTTTTTTACAAAACAACCTTATCATCTTCAAAGTACTTTCCATTACACTTAATACATTTGTCAAATCTGTAATTTCATTCTTGGAAACATTTTTAAAATTCATGTTTGGATGGCTGACAGCACCTCCCTCATTTTATTTCTTCACCTATTTTATGCCATCAGATTGCTGTCCTTCATGCATATCTTCATTCACAGAAACAAAAATAAGTTGCTCAGAGTGAGGTCAGATGAGTAAGGTGCATTGTGCAAGAGAAGCATGCTGTTTTTTGCCAAAATCTGGCACACTGAAATGACTGCGTGAGTAGGTGCATTGTAGCAGTGGCAAAACCAGTGCCTTGTCTGCCACAAATCAGGCTTCCCCCACCCTCCCCGCACACTGTTACACAATCTTTTCTGAACCTCTAAATAGAAAGCTTAATTAATAGTCTGGCCTGGTGGAATGAACTCCGAATGTACAAATGAGTAGACATGTTCATCCATTCGGGAAGTTGATGGCCATCCAGAAGGAGGTTTATCATCAACATTTCACCAATTTATTATTATTTTTTGTACATAATTTCATTCGGGCTCTTACAGCTCTTATAACAATCCACACATCAGTTGTGTTAAGCACATTTATAAATGTGTTGCCATCATCATTTATAAGACATTTTCTTTCTACTTTAACCCTTGGGATCAGCTCCTCTTTTTTCCTTCCCTTCCCTCCTCTCCCACTCTCATGAACCCTGGATACATTTAGAAATTATTATTTTCCTATTTCACACCATCCAGTCTCCTCCCTTCACCCACATTTCTGTTGTGGTGGGGGTTATCCGGGGATCATTTTGATTTGTTCCCTCTTTCTCTTCTCACATCCCCCTACCCTTGTGGTATCGGTCCTGTCATTTTGGTTCCTGAGAGGTTTATCTGTCCTGGATTCTATGTGTTGAGAGCTCTTTTCTGTACCAGTACACATGCTCCAGTATACGAATCCAGTCTAGCTAGATTTGCAAAGTAAAACTGGGTCATGATAGTAGGGGGGCAGGGGGGAGCATTAAATTACTAGAGGAATGTGTGCTTCGTCAGTGCTATACTTTACCCTAACACTTCACCTTTTCTGAAAGGAGAAATACACTTGAGTTTTTCCCATAGCACTGTTCTTGTAAGCTGCAGTCCATATCACAACAGTTTCTACAACATTTTTCTCTAGCAGGAAACAAAATTTCACAGCCCCACACTTTTGTTTGTTTGTTTGTTTTTGGGGGCCTCACTGCCCTCTGGTAGTGGGAGTAAGAGGTCCAGCCTTCTGCTGGATTTGAACCTCCAACCCAGTGGGCTGCAGTCCTGTGCACAACCACTATGCCACCAAGGCTCAGCCCTTCCACACTGTTTTCTTTGTTTCTTTTTTTTTTAAGGCATCACTGCCCTCAGGTGGTGGGAGTAGGAGGCCCAGCCTTTGCTCCGTGGAGCTGGAATCGAACCTCCATCCCAGTGGGCCGCAGTCCCGCGCACAACCACTACGCCACGGGGGCTCAGCCTCCACACTGTTTTCTTAAACAAGTCATCACAATAAAAGGTTTGAACGAAACTACTTTCACGAAAAAAATTCCCTGTGATCAGAGAGAACCTTCCCAGGCGAGGCCATTGGGTGCTCTCAGAGCAAATTGCTTCATGCTTGCCCAGCAGAAACTATGCATATTACAAAAGCTTTGCCAGGCAGAGCTCTTTTACGTGTGTTGGGGGAGTATCCCCTTGTGCTAAGATCATCTGTCCTATTGTCTTACCCCTTCTAATGCAGTGCTAAGGGAGATATTTTCGAAACAGGTGGTGATTTTTGTGTGTGATAGCTGTTTTATCTTTGTTGTTGCTGTTTCTTCATCTTTTTCTCTTCTGGAACATTTAGTTGATACTGTGATATGGTCATGAAAAACACTCAGCTTATTGTTAAGGTAGAACTACTCATCATAGATAGTTCTCCTTCCAAAAATCATCTACGTTAATGTTGACTAAAAATTCGTTGACTTTCATTGAATTGGCTCCACTCTCTTGGACCAAAAGCAACATGGAAACAAGTGCTTTTATACTCGGTATGATGAACCTCCAACTCCCATAAATTTGAAATTGTATGTCTTTTGTTATAGCTCTTTTTATTCTTAAAATGGTCAGCAGGGCAGGGAACGAGTTGCTTTGAATCCTATCACTAGTTTAGGTGAAAAAAATAACCTCCAAAACCTATATCCACCCAGTTGACTGCTAAGATTTAAGGTGCAAATCATTCCTGGAGCCTCATCTTTCTCCCAAGAAGCAGTTGGTGGATGTAAACCGTGAGTGCCACCAGGACTCTTTTTTTGTTGCTTTTGCTTTTGGGGCACCACTGCCCTCTGGTGGTGGGAGTAGGAGGCCCCGTCTGTGCATCTGTGGAGCCGCTGCTGGAATGGAACCTCCATCCCAGTGGGCCGCAGTCCCGAGCACAACCACTACGCCACCGGGGCTCAGCCTGCCACCGGGACTTTTATGCAGAGTTCAACTGATGACATTTGGAAGTTAGAGGCCAGCTTTCTTATAGTGGGATTGTTAGGGATGGGAGAAAAGGATGGAAGTACTGACAGCTAGTTTACAGGTTACAGTGGAGCCCTACACTCATTTAGAAGACTCCACAAAAATTGTGCTTTTTCTGAAATCGGAGGCACAGTGCATCAGCGTGGAGAACTGCCATCCCCCTGCCAGCCAGGGAGGAGTGGCCTAGCCCTCAGGGACTTGATTCCGGTGTGCTCTTAATGAAAACTGCTATACTCGTGAGTCATGAGTCATATCCTGCCTGCCTTGGTGGGAGGGTCCTGAAGGAAGCTTTTCTTCACTTTTTTGTCTACCATAAGGTATCTGACAGTAGACTTGATTGGCAGTCCCAGCCACGGTCCCATTTCTGTTTCTATAGCACTACTGGCAACTGTGATGCACTGATGTGCTGCCAGTTATGGTTTTGTGACTTCCCCCTTATACGTCCATGTCACTGGGCCACCATTATGACTTGTGTCAATGGTCTTCCTCATCCAGACGAATTGTCTTAGTGTTAAGACAATGCATGTCTTACATTTTGATCCCCCAGGCCTCTTTCATCCCCTACAACATCTATGACACTATAATGTCAAGAAAAGACTTGTTCCAAAATCCAATAGCAAACAGGGTGCTAGGTATTGACTAATCTCTCTAAAGACAGGTTTCTTGAGAATGTTATAGTGTAGGTATTTCTTAAGACTATCCCATATAGATCAAACTGCATTAGTATAACATGGTAAGAGAAGTTTAAAATAACTTGGTTTCAACAATTTTTCTGAGACTATGCCGCATACAAGTTTCTTATAATCATTTGTATCTGGGAACAAAATGATATTCTGCCTCTGCATGATCACAGGAGACCCTCTGGGACATACTGTCAACATTCCATAACTGCATTACTATAGAGAAAAGATTTTGGCAGAGCCCTGGTGGCACAGTGGTTGTGTGTGGGACTGCCGCCCACAGAGCTGATGATTCAAATCCAACAGCAGCTCTCCCCGAGCAAGGCTGGGCTTCCTATTCCCACCAGGGCAGTGATGCCACACACACACACACACACACACACACACACACAAATTTCCTCAGTTTGCAGCAACAGGGATAGAATCAAATTCTATTAAATTTCAAATTCTAAATTAGGCACTTTACTTATGCTAAGTCCTTTATTTTATTGTACGTATTCATTGTGAATTAGATGAAAGGATCGTCAGTTTTATATTCAACAACTGAAGTGCTTTATTTTTTACAGCTCAAAATGTCAACTAAGTAAAATTAGAAAATCATCTCAGGTTAAACAAGCTTAACACATTTGTAATATAAAAGGCAAGTCAGTGAGTAATTTTGACAGCTTTCAGATTTCAGTCGTACACACATTTTTTTTTCTCCATTTAACGACGCAGCATGCACCCTCTAAAAGAGCTCGCTGTCAAATACAAAAACAAAAAAATTCTTGGCAGGGCTGAGCCCCGGTGGCGTAGTGGGTGTGCGCGGGACTGCGGTCCACTGGGACGGAGGTTCAATTCCAGCAGTGGGGCTGGGCCTCCTACTCCCACCACCGCCGGAGAGCAGTGATGCCCCCAAAAAAGAAAAAAATTGGCATTATAAGAGAGTCCGCATTTCAGACATGCTCATTTTGAGGTCAAAGGGGGAAGGCTACGAAAGAAAATGCATTTTCAGACTGTTTAAAGTTCGTTACTAGGGCTGAGCCCCGGTGGCGTCGTGGTTGTGTGCCGCACTGCGGCCCACTGGCTTGGCCGTTCAAATCCAGCAGCAGCTCTCCAGGAGCAAGGCAGGACCTCCCACTCCCATGAGAGGGCAGTGATGGCCCCACCCCACCAAAAAAAAAAAAAAGCTCAATACTAGAACACCTGGATGATCTTTTCTTCGTGCAAGATTCTCTGCAATGCAAAATACTCTTACTTCCACTTAAAACTGCCCCACGTTCTTGTGGAGGGTTTTCAAATTCCAAGTCCCTTTCCCGCTCATTTTTCTAAAGCATCCGGTGCTTTCTTTCTCATATTCTTCGTCACTGCCCAAAGACCCATCTGGCGACACTTCCGGTTTCCTGCAGCGGCCTTGTGAAGCAGCGAGCGCAGCGGTGCCCGACCCCGGCCCAGGCGGGAGGAGCCTGCAGCCGCCGCTCCCCCCGCACCGCCGACGTCTGGGCGGGAACCCCGGGACGGGGTCTTTTCAGGGCGGGGCGGGGCGGCGCGCGCAGGCCCGGAAGTCCCGCCCCCACCGAACCTTAGAAGCCTCAAGTCTCCGGACTCCGGATGCCCGATGCGCTTTTGGCGGGCGGTTGTGACGTCACTGGCCCCGGCTGGGTGGTTCCGTAGCACCGCAACAAACAGGCTCCGGGGGCTGAGGCGGGGGAGAGTGGGCTGGAGGCGAGGACGGAGGCCCCCCCGACACGGCGCGCAGCTCCGGGAAGCCGTAAGGCGGGAGCTTTCGCGTTGCCGCGCTAGCAACGGCGAGACGGAAGCCCATGCCCGTGGGAGCCCCGCGTCCGGCCGGAGAAAGGGCTCTTCCTGGAGCCGGGACTCGCGCCCCCGCGCGGGGGTGGCCGCGAGCTCGGGGGGTCCGCGCCGAGGGGGCGCCCTCACCCGGGAGCAGGGAAACGGGATTGGGCGCGTTCCTTGGGGAACCAGGACCCACGGTGAGCCCTGCCGCAACGGTGAAAACGTTCTGTTTTCTTACCCGACGTTTGTCTTCCAAGCAGACTGTCCAGCGCGCTGGAGCTACTTTCCCCACGCCTTTCTTGCTACAAGACACCTCTGGGTTCTAGCACGCTGCCGGGCATAAAAGTCAAGCGCCCAAGTGGGTTTTTTTTTTTTTTTTTTTTTTTTGCAGTGGGCTTTTCTCTCGGGCGTGGTTGAATGAAGAGCCTACTTAGCATATTAAAATGGCAGCGCCTGAAGACGCCGTCCCTTCTTGGTCGGAGTGCCAGTGCCTGATCTGCACGGACATCCTCCTCGAACCCGTCACCCTGCCCTGTAACCACACGCTCTGCAGCCCGTGCTTCCGGTCCACGGTCGAAAAGGCAAGCCTGTGCTGCCCCTTCTGTCGCCGCCGGGTCTCTTCGTGGACCCGGTACCATACCCGAAGAAATTCGCTGGTCAATAAGGACCTGTGGGAGATCATTCAGAGACACTACCCCCAGGAGTGCCAGCTCCGAGCCTCTGGGCAAGATTCGGAGCAAATCGGTGAGTAAGACCTGGCGTGGCTGAAAGGTGAATGGCCTCTTCTCCGGTTCAAAAAAACGAAAAAACCTAAAGTAAAACTAGCTACTGGTCAGCCAAATCGTGCTCGGGGCTTTGGGTTTTAAGTAAGTGCCGCAGAACGTCTGCTGAAGTCAAGGGCTGTATAGGTCAAGGTTGTATTTAAATGTGAGAGCTTATTTGTCGGCGTTAGAAATGTTGAGATTTTGACATGGGACGCTGTGTCCCCGCTGCCATGGTTACTCGTAGGAGCAATCCCTAGCTTAAGCAGGAAAATAAACTCCTTCTGTACTTTGATGTAAAAAAAAAAAAAAAGAAAAAGAAATGTTGAGATTTTACCCGATAACTTGCAGAGCGGACCATCTCATGGCAATCTGTGCCGGGCGTAGCGCAGCATATCCTGCAGCCTCCTCGGTTTTCAGTGCTCAGTTTCTTTCGAGCAGTATGCCACATGGAAACCCAGTGAGATCTGGTTTTCTTGCTTTTTTGTGATTTTTTTTTTTTTTTAGCCTAAGCATGCCATAGGTAATAGTTTATGTTTGGGGGATTTTCAAAGAGATTTCAGATAAGTCTAACATAGGAGTCATTACTGAAGCTTGCTTGATTGGCGACAGAGTTACCAGCTCTCTTTTGACATTCTTGAGACATTCTTAATAAATCAAGCTAAGTAAACACTGTAAACAAACACTTAAAACTTTATTGTGAATGGGGTGAAACATAAGATTATCCGATTTATATGCAACGACGTGTTGTATTCCTCACTACTGCCCTGTTTCCTTTCCATTCCTCCTTTTTCCCTAATTTCCTGCTTCCAATCTTTGTTCTTTGGTAAATGCTGCTCTTTTGATTTCCAGTGGTTGATTATTCTAAGGTGTGCATACCTCCCTAGTGTTACTGCTCCCCATACAGGTCTGTTGTGGTGTTTCACGGAAAATAATGCCGCAGGGTGAGTTCATTCCCAGACCTGACAGGTCACGATGGTCCTTAGATCTGGGTTTCCACCAGTCTCTTTTCTGGCCAGTAAGTCTGGTCTCTTTTAAGATTTTGAGTTGTGTTCCACATTTTTCTCCCACTTTTTTTTGGGGGGGGGGCATTACTGCCCTCTGGTGGTCGTGGGAGCTACCCAGCCTTTCTGCTGCTGGATTTGAATTGCCAAGCCAGTGGGCCGCAGTCCAGCGCTCAACACTACACCACCGGGGCTCAGCCCCCTCCCACTCTATTCAGGACCTCATGTGATCTCTTTCTGAGCAGGTGATCCAGCGTGCCAGGCACCATCAATTTCTGGTCATTTGAACTGTTGCCTCTGATTACTTTTGCTCTGGAAGGGAGTTGCCGCCATAGATGGCCATGCACCAACTTGTAAGACCCCAGTTGCTAAGCACCACAGTAGCGTGCAGAACTGTGCCAATTAGATGTGATGGCTTCTGAAACTATCATCCTGAACACCCAGCTTTAAATATTTTTGCACACAAAAATTTCCTCTAAAAAATATTCTCTAATGGTTACCAGTCCGTGGGCTTTCTTTATACTCATTTGGTGGTCTTTTTTTTTTATATTTATTTATTTTGGTGAAGTCTTTTGGTACACACAAATATCTTCTTTTTAGGAGGCTCCAGTCATCCATTCTGTCTTCTTTCTCTTTTCTTCCCATCTGTCTTCTTTGTACAAATGTTTCATTACACTGAATGGTGTTTTTTTTTAAATAAATCATTTCATTGGGGGCTCGTGCATCGCTTATCACAAGCCATACTTAGTATAGTGTGCCAAGCATCTTCACATGCTTGCTGCCATCATCATTCCCAAAACATTACCTTTTCCACTTAAGCCCACGTTGAATAGTGTTTTATGCTTTGTATTAGGGTCCCTAAGTTCCTATTTTACTTTATTGATGATCTGTATAATTTGAAGGTTTACATTTAGATCTTTAATCCATCATGAATTCATTTTTATATATAAAGTGAAATGTGGGCCCAGATACAGTATTCTTCATGGAAATACAGTTTTTACTGTACCTCTCCTCCGCCCCCACCCTTTCCCAAACTCTGTTCGTTAGGTTCTTTTCAGGAAATCTAGAACACCAGTCTGTGAGGATAAATTCCATTTGGGAGCGCAAAGGGAGCAAACAAGTAACCTTGGAGCTGGAGAGCAGCTTTGGTTTTTGCCCACATCTGCCAGTCCACGGCTTTCTGATCAGCCCCGTGTCCATCCGCCATCTCCGACCTCGCTTTCTCTGTGTCAAAGATCTTGGTGTCGGGGCTTTGGCAGCTGCTGCTTGAAGTAGGCGCCCGTGCAGTGGTTGGGTATTTTCACACGTCTAATGCCAATTTGGGTGGAGGTGGCGGTGAGAGATTTCGGTGTGTTCCCTGTGGAAGAACTCCATCGAGGGAGAGAGGTTCAGACCCCAGCCGCAAGTCCCTGCCCGCTGCTTCAGGAAAGTCCTGCCCCGCGGCGCCCTGTCGGAGGGCGAGGGGTGGGAGGGGGAGTCTCCTCCCTTCACTGAAGCACTCTTTGCTACTCGGAAACCACCAGGCTTGTCACCCCCAACTGGCTTTGTGACAGTAGCCAGGGCCTTCTTCTCCTTCTCAATCCTGGAGTGGACCGCTGACATTTACCAGTTCATTTATAGTAAGCGATCTGCGTGTGCACAGCCTTTCTGAAACACACGGTGGAACGGGAACCCCGTCCGTTTGCCCTGACTAGGTCGGGGATTTGAGCTGCAGTGGACTGCCCTTTCTGGACTTTCTGCTCTTCATCTTAGCCTCCTTAGCTTGTCCACTGGCATTTGCTTTCTCAAGACAAAGACATCTTGCACTTAACTGCTGTCATTTTACTCTGTGTGTGCGTTCTTCATTTTCAGTGCTTAGTTCATTTTGCTTGTGGTTTTTCTTTGCTGTTGTCTTACTTTTTACTAGTTCTTTGTCTCACATGCATTGGTCATGCAATCAGTAGAGACCAGTCCCCGGAGAAGGCCATGGTGCTTGGTTAAGTGGAGGAGCAGCAGACAAGATGGGCCGACACAGTAGCTGCAGCAGTGCACCATAAGAACAATTGTGCAGACGGCCCAGCAGTGGGAGGTGTTTGCTCTGTTTTACCTAGGGTCGCCATGGTTTGGAAATGACTAGCCCCTAACAACAACAGGAATTTGTGGTTTTCTTCTCTATTTTAATGAGGTTTTCTTATTTTCTCCAAGGTTATCTTGTAATTCATTCATTTATTTCCAAGTTTAAAGATGTGTGTTCCCTCCTGAAATCTACTTGCTCTTTATGTATGTTTTGTGTCTACGTTATACTTTACAATTGGCTCCATTACAGATGGATAACTCTGGTTCCCCATTTTCAGTCTTGTAAGTTTCTTTCATTTATTTCCATTCAGGAACTTGTTATGATGCAGTATTGGCTGTGCACGGGACTGTGGCCCACTGGGATGGAGGTTCGATTCCAGCTCCACGGAGCAAAGGCTGGGCTTCCTATTCCCACCACCTGAGGGCAGTGATGCCCCCCTCTCCCCCCCCCCCCCCCCAAAAAAAAAAAGATACAGTATTGGAGGGAGAGGACCCTTTCCCAACCCTTTTATGTTTCCCAACCTTTTCTTAAAAACTAATTTTAGGGGCTAAGCCCCGGTGGCGTGGTGGGACTGCGGCCCACTGGGATGGAGGTTAAATTCCAGCTCACAGGAGCAAAGGCTGGGGCTCCTACTCCCACCATCAGAGGGCAGTGATGCCTAAAAAACTAAAAAAAAACTAACTTTATTGGGGTCTTTTAGAACTTTTATAACATTCCTTACATCATATTTCCAAATATTCCAGCATATGTACATATGTTGCCATCATCATTTGCAAAACATTTTCTTTCTATTTGAACCCTTGGTATCAGCTCCTCTTTTTTCTCTTCTCTCCCCCAGCCTCCCACCCTCATGAATCCTTGATCAATTATATATTGTTGTTAGGTATTTTATAACTTATACTGTCCATTGTCTCCCTTCACCCACATTTCTGTTAATCGTCCCCTTGGCGGAGAGGCTATATATCCATCCTTGTGATGGGATCCCTTCCCTTTTTTCTCTCCGAGCCACATTATTTTAAGTGTTAATAATTGCCATCAAGTGGATTTCAACTCTTGCCAACCCATGTGTGTTAGAGACATTTGCTCCGTAGGGTCTTTAAAGGCCAATTTTTCAGAAGTAGATAGGTCACTGGGTTTTATTCCGAGCCACCTCTGGGTGAGTGGACCCCATGGATATTTTCAGTATGGCTTTTTGCCATCATATCCTTTCTAACTCATACTGGCAATACAGGACACCTAGCCTGTAAATCATGATGGATGCAGTTGATACAATCTTTCTTCCTCAGACGTGCTGGTGCCTTCAAATTGCCAACCTTCATTACCAGGGTACGGGTACCTTCCTTCAGTGTTAGCACTTGCTCTGTCTCAGGAACCCACAACGTCTTAGGATGTCAGGGAAATCACATTTTCCTTCTGTTGTCTGACAATTGGGCTCCTGGACTTGAAATTGAGATGTACTGTGAGACACCAATGGCTGCTGCCGATTTCTAACCTCGTGTTTCTCCCACTCA
>PVJH01039625.1:0-16258 GCA_004026705.1 Nesogale talazaci | reverse complement strand
CTGTACTTTACA
Source organism: Nesogale talazaci (assembly GCA_004026705.1). Classification (NCBI taxonomy): domain Eukaryota; kingdom Metazoa; phylum Chordata; class Mammalia; order Afrosoricida; family Tenrecidae; genus Nesogale; species Nesogale talazaci. The sequence goes on along the minus strand of PVJH01039625.1, from coordinate 16,246 downwards.
GGGGAGTTAAAGGGAGGAGACAGACCAGTCAAGGGCAGCTGGGCAGTGATGATGCATACAAGTTTCCTCTAGTTCCTGAAGCCTTCCTCCCCCCAACTATCATGGTCCCAACTCTACCCTACAAGTCCAGATGTACTGGAGAAGGGGAAACCAGGATGGATGAGCCCTTTCGGGGCAGTGGTGAGATTGGAGCTGCTGGATGGGTGGAGAGAAGGTGGGGGAGAGAGACGGAACCAACGGCAAGGATATACACATAAGCTCCTGATTGGAAGGATGGGAATTAAAGGAGTGCAAAGGGGGAGAGATCGGGCCATGTAAGATATGACAGAACAATAATAATGTATAAAGTATTGAGGATTGCTGGGGAAGGGAGAGCAGGGGAAGAGGGGAAAGGATGGAAAAGCTGAATCAAGGGCTCAAGGGGAAAGGTGGATGTTTGGAGAATGATGACAGCAAGGAACATGTGAAGGTGCTTGGCACAGTTTGTTTATTTATGTATTGTGAAAAACGATGGCTGAGCCCCGGTAGCATAGTGGTTGTGTGCGGGACTGCGGTCCATTGGGATGGAGGTCCAATTCCAGCAGCGGCACCACAGGAGCAAAGGCTGGGCCTTCTACTCCCACCACCAGAGGGCAGTGTGCCTCCCCCCCCCCCCCCCCAAAAAAAAACAAAGAAAAACGATGTATGAGCCCCCAATAAAATGATTTTTTAATTTAAAAAAAAGGTCTACATATAAACTCCTCCCTGGGGTACAGATAGCAGGAAAGTGGGTAAAGTGAGATATCAGACAGTGTAAGATATGACAAAGTAATAATAATTTATAAATTTTCAAAGGTTTATGGGGGGCTTAGGGAGGGAGGGGGGAAATGAGGAGCCGATGCCAACGGCTTAGACAGAAAGCAAATGTGATGAGAATGATGAGGACTGTGTATGTACAGATGTGCTTGACGCACAATGGACTTATGTATGGATTGTGATAAGAGTTATATGAGGCCCCAATAAAAGGACTCAAAAATAAATACAAATAAATAAAAGTGTTTGAGCTAAGAGAAAAAAAAGATATAACCCAGACATCATAACTTTCAATAGTTCAGTCATATCAGCAGTATTGTAGTGTCACTAGCACAATCATTCTCAAAACATTTCCTTACTTCTTGTACTCCTAGATATCACATTACCCCCACCCACCTCCCCTGCTGTACCATCCAGCAATCTTTAATCTAGCTATTGTCTCTATAGAGGCACCCAGTCTGAGTTTCATGTATTGAAAAAGAGAATACATAAAAGAGTTAAAAAGACTACCAACAATGACACAATACAACCGAAGTAAACCCCAATTTGAATATATATATATTAAAAAACAGATTCTACTCAAAAGATATTTAAGAAGATATAAAATGATAATTTGACCATTTTACCTACTCAAATCAGATTTATCCTCTTAATTACTATACTTGTTCATTAAAATTTCATAAGAGAACTAAACATCAAATAAACCTGAATTCACAATAACTGAATTCACAATAATGAATAACATTTTGGGGAAAAGACAACAGAGATTCTTAATATCATCAGTCAGAAGTCAGAACAAGAGGCCAAGTGCAAAACAGATCATTAATTATTCATATGCAAGTGCAAGTTCAAGAAAATTAAATCCACGAGAACTCAACCTTGAATATATCTCACTTGAATTTCAAGAATATCTCAAGAATATATTTGAACACAATGTTAACGACAGAAGATTTGATGACATCAGGAATATCAAACACGAAGAAAGCAAAAAGTCATTTGTGAAAAAGACAGGAAAGAAAGAAAAGACCAAAGTACATGTTAAGAGATTCTGACACTTGTTCTTGGCATTTAGCAGCTCAATGTGTAAACCCTTACTCAGACTTGTTTTTAGTGTGGCTAACGCAAATAGATTTGAAAGGGCAGGCTGAGAAGACAAAATAAACTACTATAGGAAAATGTTCCGGGCTGAGCCCCGGTGGTGTAGTGGTTGTGCGCGGGACTGCGGCCCACTGGGACGGAGGTTCAATTCCAGCAGTGGGGCTGGGCCTCCTACTCCCACCACCGGAGAGCAGTGATGCCCCCCCCCCCAAAAAAAAAATGTTCAAGGGCTTAGAGTCAGAAAACCAAATAGGTATAAAAAATAATTTATAACTTATCTAAGGTTCATGAGGGAAGACAGGCATGGGAGGGGTAAGAAATGGAGTTGCTGATATCGGAGATTCAAGTGGGAAGAGAATGCTTTGAAAATGATGGTGGCAGCATATGTGCAAATATGCTTGACACACTAAAGAAATGTATGGCTTGCGATAAGAGATGCAAGAGCCCCCAATAAAAATATTAAAAACAATAAAAAACAAAAAATAAAAAAAAATAAATAAAAAAAATAAAAAAACCAACAAACCACATCATAAAAAAGTTATGAGTATTCTTTATGTATCCCCTTTAGACCATATATCTAATATAGATACTTATGTAGAGATGTATGCTAGATATAGAAAGGTTCATTATTAGATAGGAAATACTGATATTTCAGTAAGACTTTAAAACATTTTATACAAGAGTAGATATTTTTTCTGGATTGAAGAATCCATTCAAATGTACAAGAGTGGACAATAAATGGAATAAAGATCAAAAAAGAAAAGCAAAGCAAATAGGACGATCACACTCAGCATTTCTTATGCTGAAAAAATTGAAGAAAAAAATTTAAGCTTCCTCTTGCAATATGAACGTTGCTATGAATAAATTATCCAGCAATGCAGAAAACATCAGAAGATGGATTGAATATGAGTCATTGCACCAGGAAGAACTAGTCAATGTTCAATCATTTCTAGAGGAAACATATGATTAAGATCCATTGATATCGCTGAGCCCCGGTGACGTAAGTGGTTGAGCGCAGGACTGCGGCCCGCGGGCTTGGCAGTTCAAATCCAGCAGTGGCTCTCAGGAGCAGTGCTGCGTAGCTTCCATGACCACAAGAGGGCAGTGATGCTCCCCCCCCCCAAAAAAAAGATCCATTGATATCGAAGGAAGAAGTTCAAGCTTCACTGATAACATAGGCAAAAGTCAAAAAACAAAAACAAGGTTCTGCAATTGACAAAACACCAACTGAGATATTTCAGCAAATATCTAAATACTGGATGGCATGCTGAAATCATTCACCAGTCTATCCCAAGAAATTTGAAAGGCATCTCACTAGCCTGTTAATTGGAAGAGACCCATATTTCTACCTACTTTAAAAGAAAAGTGACCCAATGATACATATAAACTATCAAAAATGTCATAAATATCACACAAAGTAAAATTTTTCTATAGAAAATCCCCAAATGTAAACTATTATTATTTTGTCATGTCTTACACTGTCTGATGTCTCCCTTTACCCATATTTCTGTAATTTGTACCCCAGGGAGGGGGTTATATGTAGATCATTGTTATCAGTTCCCCTTTCTACTTAGAGCAGTGTAAGACATGAAAAAAACAATAATAATTTATAAATTATCAAGGGTTCGTGGGGGTGAGAGGGTGGAAGAGGGAGGGGGGAAATGAGGAGCTCATACCAAGGGCTCAAGTAGAAAGAAAATGTTTTGAGAACGATGATGGCAACAAATGTACAAATGTGCTTGACACAATGGATAAGAGTGGTGTGAGCCCCAAAAAATGTTTCTTTTTTTTTTTTTTTTTTTTAGGCATCACTGCCCTGGTGGTGGGTAGGAGGCCCAGCCTTTGCTCCTGGGAGCCTGAATCGAACCTCCATCCCAGTGGTCCGCAGTCCCGCGCACAACCACTACGCCACCGGGGCTCAGCCCCCAAAAAATGTTTCTTATAAAGAAAATCCTCAAACAGTTGCAACAGTATATCTACTAGAGATTAAACCTAATTTAGAAGAGAATGTGGAATGAGAAATATCATTGCTGGTATCAAATATTTACCTGTATTTTATTGACTATACAAATGCATTTGATCAGAAGAAATTATAGACAGCAATGGAAAAATGGGAATTCTAAAATATTTAATTGTGCTCATGCAGAATCTATACATAGATAAAGAGGTAGCAGTTTAAATAGAACCAGGTTGTACATGGGGTTGTGATAATCCTAACCAACTGAAAACACTTAGCACCCTTAAAAATTTTTTTTTATCAATTAGAACAATGGTTCTCAACCTTCCTAATGGCGCAACCCTTTAATACAGTTCCTCATGTTGTGGTAATGCCCCCAACCATAAAATTATTTTAATTGCTACTTCATCACTGTCATTTTGCTACTGTTATGGATCAGGTGACCCTTGTGAAAGGGTCGTTTGACCCTCAAAGGGGTTGAGAACCACTGTACTAGAAGGCACCAGTAATATTCTAAAATTATATGTATTGCTTTTGAAAACATTGTTTTATTATTTATAAAGTAAATATTTAAAAAGAATATTATATACCAAACCCTCATATAATTTTACCTCAAATTGAAAGTTCAAGATTTTATCACATGTGCATCACATATATTTTTGTTTTCTTTCCTTCACTGAAATATTTCAGCAAACCCCAAACAATTTAACTCATTCCTACTTATGCATCAGTTATAGAACATCAATGCTATTATCCGATTTGACAATATTTACTTGGTTAGCATCGTATAGTATCGTTGCTACGTGCTGTGTGGTCAGTTCTGACTCACAGTAAGCTTATTCATGTAGGACCACAGCAGAAACAGAACAAAACGTTGTGCAGTCCTTTGCCATCCCCAGTTCTTTGAGCCCATTGTGGCAGCCACTGAGTCCATCCACTTCACTGCTTTTCTTCTTCTCGAACCCTCTCATTTACCAAGCATAGTGCCTTTTTCCAGCAACTTGTTATAACATATTCAAAGTACAAGAGCAAAGTCTTTACATTCTCATTTCTAAGGAACATTCTGGTTGTACTTCCAAAATAGATGGGTTTGTTCTTTTGTCAGTACTGTGGTGCTTTCAATACTCCGTAACAACACCATAATTCAAATATATCAATTTTTTGTGATCTTTATTTATTGTCCAACTTTCACAAACATATGAGACAGTTGAAAGCACCATGCCTTTGGTCGGGTGCATCTTAGTCCTCTAAGTGACATTCTTGCCCTTCGAAACTTTAAAGAGGTCTTGTGCAGCAGATTTGTTTAATGCAATATGGCATTTGATTTCTTGACTCCTGGTCCCATGAGCACTGGTTGTGGATCCAAAAATATGACAGCCTAAATCCTTTCTTCTTTTATCATAATGTTATCTATTGCTCCATTTGTGAGGATTTGGTTTTCTTTAAATTGAATTTCAATTTATACTAAGGCTAATCTTTGATTTTTATCCACATTCTCACTTTTGTCAGCAAGCAAGGTGGTGTAATTTGTATACCACAGGTTGTTAATAGACTTCCTCCCACCGTGAATCCACATTTTCCCTCATATAATCAAGCTTCTTGACTTGTTTACTCAGCATACAGATTGAATAAGTATCACAGGAGGATACAATCCTGATTCACCCCTTCCTTGGTTTTAAACTATCCTGTCTTCACTTTTTCTGATCAAATAACTTCCTCTAGGTCCATGTGCAACTAAGTGTTCTGAAATTCCTACTATTTTCAAAGCTATCCATACTTTTGTAATGATCCACACATTTTAATGCCTTTGTATCCAATAAAACACAAACAGCTTTTCTAGTATTCTCTACTTTCAGCCTAGATCCATCTGATCTCAGCAATGTTGTCCCTTGCACTATGTCTTCTTCTGAATCTGGCTGCCCATTGATATTCACTACAAAAAATATATGTATACACCATATATATATAGAGAGAGATACAGATATACTATGGCTGTCTTTAAGTGTCTTGGACAAAATTTTACTTGCAGGTGATATTAATGATATTGTTTGATAATTCCCATCTTCTGTTGGTTCAGTTTTCTTTCATATGCCACAAATATGGATCTCTTTCAGTCAGTTAGCCAGGTAGTTTTTCCTTCCTCATTTCTTAATATAGATGAGTGAATGCTTCCAGTACCTCATCAGCTTGTTGATACATTTCAATTGGTATGCCATCAATTCCTGGAGCCTTGTCTTTTGCTTATGCCATCCGTGCAGATTTAGTGACTACATTCAAGGGCAAGTTTCAGAGTCTCTTCTAATAGCCACTTTGCTCTTTCCTGTCTTCTTAATAACCAATTGCTTTCTTCATGCATGATGTTTGTGATGTCACGCTACAGTTCACCAGATCGTTTGTCTTCAGCGTCCAATCCATCACATCTGTTCTTGAAATGACCTCTAAGTTCACATGTGATATACTCAAGATTGCAATTTGGCTTTTTAAAAAAATTTTTTTTGTTTGTTTTTTGGCATCACTGCCCTCTGCTGGTCGTTGGAGCTACCCAGCGCTGCTCCTGAGAGCCACTGCTGGAGTTGAACCGCCAAGCCCATGGGCCGTAATCCTACACTCAACCTTATGCCACCGGGGCTCAGCCTCTGTAATTTGCCTTTTATGTCCTAAATTTAATTTAATTCAGCTTCAACCCAAACTTACAAAGGAGTAGTTGATGGTCTGTTCCCTGTGTGATGGTCTTGTACTTTATGTCAATTTTGTGATTGGGATGTAGGGCTGGAGTCTAGCCTGTTAATCTGCAGATAGCCAATGAGGCCTCTGTGTGGGCATGGCTTTCTCCTGAGAATTCTGGGAAGTCTCACAATATTTCCCTCATGGAGATGAGAGAACATTCCCCCAATTTTTGGGAGACACTTGACTGACAAGACAAGATGATAGCACCTGAGGAACTGGAGGAGCTGGAAGAGAAGCCACACGGCCTTACCCTAACGACACCTCTGAAGCCGGAAAAGCTACAGAGAGACCTTTGCCAGTGCTGAAAGGCTTCTACCGTCAATGGATGCTGCTGACAGACACTGAACCTTGGAAAAAAGGAGCCATGAGAGGAGCCCTGCCAAAATTGGGATGCTTCTACTGTTTCATGAGTTGGAAAGAGACTTTATAGACTGATTTCAGACATATGGGCTAATATCAGACTTATGACCTTGGACAGGACTGAGTTGGGATGCTTTCTCAATGTTCCATTCCTCTTGTATATATCCATATGCATGCTTATGAATTTATTTCTCCAGTCTACCCGGACTAACACACCCAGTCTGCTGTAGGTCTTGTTTTAGTTGATGATAGTGAGCATCCTTCCACTCACTGTCATCGAGTCAATTTCTACTCTCAGATATCGTATAGGGTAGGGTAGAACTAACCTTGTGGGTTTCTAAGACTGTAACACTTTAAGGGAGTAGAAAGCCTCATCTTCTTCCAGTGGAGTGACTAATGGTTTCAAACCTTATGGTTTGCTAACCTTATGGTTAGCAGCCCAATACATAACTCACTACACCAACCGGGCTTCTTGTCTCTTCCAGCAGATACAGTCAAGTTCATTCCAAAACATTCCATCTGGTGAAGTCCACATGCATAGTTACCCTTTATGCTGTTGAAGAAAGGGATTTGGAATGAAGATGTCATTGGACATGAAAATTCCATCAGACAATCAAAATGTATATTTGATCCATTTCAGACTAAAGAAGTTAGAAGAATTCTTCAATTTATTTATCATTACCTTTAGTAGTCATGAATAAATTTGAGTAATAATCATACTAACTGGATTCCTCTATAGGCATATAGATGTTATCCTGTCACAGACCATCTTGTACTTCAAGGTAGATCGTAAAATGTTCTTTGTTGATCAATATGAAGCTATTTCTCTCTAATTTGCCATTCCCACAATAATAAACCATAGGATTGTCTGATTTAAAATGGCCAATAACAGTCTATTTTAGTCTCCTAATGCCTGGGATATCAATCGTTATGCCGTCCATTTCATTTTTTATAACTTTCAATTTTCCTTGCATTAGTCTGGGTAAACTAAAGAAACAAATTCATAGAGACTCATATGTGTATAGGAAAGAGTTTGTTAATATAAAGAGTAATTGTACATTAAGAAAACATCCCGGCCCAGTCCAAATCAAGTCCATAAATCCGATATTAGCCAGTCTGTAAATGTCCAGTACCAGTCTGTAAATTCTTCTTCACACTCATGCAACACATGCAATGACGCCAAATGCAGGAAGGTCATAGACCAGTGGGTGGAAAGTCTTTGGATCCAGTGGCAGTGGAAGCATCTCAGTGCTTGTGTAGGTCTCCACATGGCTCCTCCAGTTCCTAGGCTCTGGCTGCCATCAGCATAGCTCCATGTCTGTGACTTGTCAACAGGAATGTCCCACAGGAAGTATCTGAGTGTCCCACCTCCTGCGAACTATTTATCTCCTTAGCGGCTCCAAACGATATTATCAAGCTGAAACTTGATTGACCAGCTAAACTCCACCCCTTCACTCTTAAGACTCAAATTGACAACAGATTATGTATCTACCATATTCCTTGATTCATACACCATACATTTCATATCCATATTGTTAATAGTTGTATGCACCCTGTTCTCATTTTGAGTCATGGCCCATCAGCAAATGAAACTCCAGAAAGCCTTGCTCTGTTCATGCCACTAAGACTGTCTCTAATTAGAGGAGGTAGCTCTTCCTCAGCCATATTTTGAATGTGTTCTAATATGTTCTGCCACTGCATCAGGTAATGTTCCACTGTTATTCAGAAGGTTTCTGGTGGATATTTTTTTTACTAAGTGGATGACTTCTTCCTAGTCTTTTCTTCGTGGGATGCTGCCCTGAAACCTACCCACTTTGGGTGTCCTGCTGGCATTTGAAATACTGCTGACGTCGCACAACATAAGAACCATCAGAGCATGACAAACTGGCAGACAAATGGCAGACAAATGGGGTTTACATGTTTTGAAGTAATTTTTTTAAGTAACTAGAGTTACTTAGTTGATGTCATTGCAGACATTTTATACTTAGGAGTATATATGGAGTCATGAGCAGTACAATTGTTAACCTTCTCAACTACGAACCAAAAGTTTTGACAGTAGGAGTTCACCCAGAAGATTCTTAAGAGGACTGGTGATCCACTTCCAATAATTAGCTGCTGAAAACCCTATGGAACACAGTTCTATTCTGACACCCAAGGTGTCACCATGAATTGGAATTGACTTTACAGGAACCAGTTTCTTGATGGGGGAGGGAGGGGAGTGTCTTGCATTTTATAAATTAAAAACCCAGTCTCAGTGAGGTGTCATGACTTTCCCAAATATATGCAGAGAAATCCATGGCTATAGCTAACATAACTTTCATACAGATGTAATTTCTAAACACTTTCTCCAGGTGTTTTGGGGGGGAGGGGCATCACTGACCTCTGGTGGGAGTGGGAGGCCCAGCCTTGCTCCTGGAGAGCTGCAGCTGAATTTGAACCGCCAAGCCAGTGGGCTGCAGTCCTGCACTCAACCACTACGCCACCGGGGCTCAGCCTTTTCTCTGGGTTTCATTGGGTTTCCTCACCCTATTCCTCTACCCTCAGTGGGAATTTCATAAAGAAATGGCACAATTGTTATAAGTACCTTCATTTATTGGGCCCTTATCACATTGCTGTGGGTTAAGTGGTAGGTGGCTAACTGCAAAAAAATGGCAGTTCAAATCCACCAGTGGTTCTGCAGAGAAGGACGGAGCTATCTGTTCCCACAAAAATTTAGTCTCATTCCTGAGTTCCGTCCTTACCTGTGCCGCCAGCATGACACCCTACACCATCGTCTACTTTCCCTTTCGAGGGCGCTGGGAGGCCATGCGCATGCTGCTGGCTGACCAGGGCCAAAGCTGGAAGGAGGAGGTGGTGGCCAAGGAGACTTGGGTGCAGGGACAGCTCCAGGCCTCTTGTCTATATGGGCAGCTCCCCAAATTCCAGGATGGAGACCTCAGCCTGTGCCTGTCGAACGCCATCCTGCGGCACCTTGACAGGTCCCTGGGCCTCTATGGGAAGGACCCTTCGGAGGTGGTGCTGGTGGACGTGGTGAATGGCGGCGTGGAGGACCTGCGCTGTAAATATGGCAGCCTCATTTATACCAACTAAGAGGCTGGCGAGGAAGATTACCTGAAGAACCTGCCCAGGCCCCAGAACAAAGGGGGCCAAGACTTTATTGTCGACGACCACATCTCCCTTGCTGACTACAACCTGCTGGACTTCCTGCGGATCCACCAGGTACTGGCTCCCGGGGTCTGGAGGCCTTCCCCCTACACTTTTGGTGGGACAGCCCCAATTTCAATCAATTTTTCCCCGCGTCCCAAAATCTGGTCACTTTAGCCTTCTCCACCCTTTCCTGGAGCAATAAAGTTGCCTGAGGGGAAAAATTTAGTCTCAAAAACATTCTATAGGGTAACTATGAGTCAGAATTAAGTCAACAATACTGGTGTTAGTTTGGTTTGACAACATGTCAGGTATTCACTTATATTCATTATATATAAGAAACCATTTATACTTAACAACTCTATGGACTGTTTTCTAGAAATAATTCCTTTTAATGGATGAGAAAGGCTTATGTGCCTTATGTGTTGGGCTGCTAATCACAGGGTAAGCTGCTATAAACCACCAGTCACTCTGCAGTAAAAAGATGAGGCATTCTGCTCCTATAAATATCTGTAACCTCAGACCCCCAAGAGGGCAGTTCTAAGCTGTTCTATAGGGTCCTATGAGTCAGAGTCCCCTTGATGGCAGTGAGTTGCTGGAAGTGAAGAGACACTGCCCATTATCTATTTTCCCCAAGGTCTCCCTCACAACTCGTGAGTGGTAGAGTCAGCATGTGAATCCAGGCAGCTTTTTGTCCCCTAAGCCATACTGTCATTTCAACATGTGACATTCATGTTAAAGTGGTTTCATCTGGGTCAAGCAGTTCCTGCATGATGCAAACGGCAAACCCAGTTGCTAATTGAAAGGTTGGAAGTTCAGCTTCATCCAGACGCTGTGGAAGAAAGTTCTTGCAATTTACCAATGGAAAAATCAGTCATCAAAAACATAAATACATATATACAGTGCTATGCAGACACAGGCACGGTTTCATGAGGTGAAACTAGCAACACAGCACCTACTTTATTAAGCAGGCAGGGAGGCAGACGAAACTCACTTCTCAGTCTACACGGTGGGTTTACTGGGGACGGAAGTCTTTAGCTACTGAGAGACTTCAGGAAGCCCTCATCCAACTAAAGTGATGTAGGGTGGAGGTAAGACTAGTGTTGAAGAGCAATGAAAATCCTCTGCCATTGAAAGACTGCATAGACTTCTGGAAGCTTTGCCAGCATTTCTTTGCAGAATAAAATGAATATTTTTGTGCTCTTAGATGAACCCAAGCCAAGTCCGTACAAGGCCAACACATCTCACAAGAACGCAGAATGAGAGCAGAGTTTGCATTAAGACAGCTCTGTGGGAACAGACTTAGGTGAGAAGTTCTGGTGATTCATGTGGTTTCCACCCCCCCTCACCCCCACCCTTCATTTATAGTTCACCTTAAGTCTTCAAAGACTTCTGGAAGGAAGATCTTTCTAGAGTAAAGAGATGTATTAAAGTTAAAATGGATTTGTTGTGTTTTTAGTGGTATTGCATAACCCATCTATATGTCCAGAAGAAGCCATGCTATACCACCTAGAAAATAGTTGATAAGACTATTTTTTATGACCAGGTATCTCCTGTGCCAGGCTATCGCCCCATGACTATCTACCAAACACTATTAGCACTTTCACTGTTAATGCATATTTCTGCTTGCTGTGCCTTGTTATGGGTGCTCTTCTGTGCTAATAAAGTATAGTTGGTATTAGTATTTTTTAAAAGACCTTTTTTGGGGGTTAAAATTAGAAACTTCTTTTTTTTTGTTTCCTTCTGTGGCAGTTACACAATCTGGTGTCAACTTGAGACTGTTAAGAGTGAAGGGGTGGAGTTTAGCTGGCCAATCAAGCCACAGCTTGCTGACCTCATTTGTAGGCACTATGGAGATTAAGAGCTCACTGGAGGCCTGACCTAGAGACTCTGCTTTGTATTCCTGTTGACAAGCCACATGACAAGCCACACTGATGGAGCCAGATTCCTGGAGCTGGAAGAGCCTTGAGGAGACCCCCACCAGCGCTAAGATGCTTCCGCCACCAATGAATCCAGAAGACTTTCCACCCACTGGCCTGTGATCTTCCTGCATTCAGTGCCATTGTATGTGTTGCATGAGTCTGAAGAAGAATTTATGACTATGGGCTAGCACTGGACTTATGGACTTGACTGGACTGGGCTGGGTCATTTTCTTAATATATAATTACTTTCTTAAATAAAGCTCTTTCTTAAACACATATGAGTCTCTATAAATTTGTTTCTCTAGTCAACCAGGACTGACACACCTTCTATTATTTTGTTTGTCTATTTCTTTTAAAAATCGTTTTATTAAGGGCATATACAACTCTTATCACAATCTATACATCCATCCATTGTGTCAAACACATTTGTACATTTGTTGACATCATCATTCTCAAAACATTTTCATTCTACTTGAGCTCTTAATATTAGATCGGCCCCTTCCTTCTATTAATTTTATATCTATCTTACTTGCCAGATTCCTTGCATTGTTTTCTCTTGTGCCCTGTTGGTCAAAAATAAAATTTTTTCCTCCATTCTGGATCTTGCCCCCTCTCCCTTCTTAATCCTTGCCTCTCTTCCCTAATACTTTCTGCATATTTATTTCAGAGTAAGCTTCTAACAGCATGATTTTTGCCAAGTAAATGTCTGCTCAGAAATTTCCATTGTGCCTAACATTGAGGCAAGACTCCTTGGTTGGGCATTTGGGATTCTTTTATAATTTGAACTCTCCACCATAGCTTTCCTTATGAATCTTCGATTTGTGGTCATGGTCTTGGACTAAGTTAGACTAGGTTGACTAGAGAAACAATTTTTTTTTTGTGGCATCACTGTCCTGGTGGGAGAAGGAAGGCCAGCCTTGTTCCTGTTGCTGGATTTGAACCATCAACCCTGTGGGCCACAGTCCCACACACAACCACTAGGCCACCAGGGCTCTGCCATAGAGAAACAAATTCACTGATATTCATATATATGTAAGAGATAACTTTATATCAAGAACTAATAATGCATCAATAAAACATAGCAGCCAAATCCAGATCAAGTCCATAAGTTTGATACTAGCCCATAAGTCTAATATTAGCCCATGAATTTCTCTTCAAACTTACAGAGGACATGCAATGATGCCAAATGCAGGAAGATCACAGGCCAGTGAGGAGAAAGTCCTGGGGGTCCAATAGCAGTGGACATTTCTCCAGGGCTCTGGCTGTCATCATGTGGTTTCATGTGGCTTTTCAACAGGAATGTGAAGCAGAGAGAGTGTGAGTAGCCTGCCTCCAGAGAGCCATTTATCTTGGTCACACCTCTAAATGAGGTCATCAAGCGCTGACTTGATTGACAGGTTAAAACCCACCCCTTCACTCTTAATACCCTCAAGTTGACATGAGATTATGAAACTGCCACAGACCACCACTCATCAACTTGACATCTTTACACAACTCTTTAGCCATACATAATTTTTAAACAAAAAAAATGATAAAATCATATCAGTACCTTTTGGATAAAACTAAAATGCATATTACTCAAAATATGTCAACCTCATTTAAACATAATACTCCATAAAGGAAGAAAACAAAAAATATTATATGCTTAACAACTGCAGTTATGTGAACATCTACACCATATTCCTACCATCCTATCAACATATTATCCCACCTGTGAGAGTTTGTAAGCTCGCCATGTCCTTTATATGTCCAATTTGGGGTATCCAGTGTCTATATCAACTAAGTGCTTTGAGGAGGCAAGCATTCTCTTTGATGTGAAGAATCATCATTCTAGTTGGAAACTTGTGATTCTGCATCCATGAGCAAGGTCAAATCAGGAAAGGCCATCTCTAAAGTCAGCAGCAATATGCATCAGTTCACAGACTCAAATATCTTACGTTCATCTAGTCAGGTTCTGGTCAATTCATCAGGTTACCCACTGGCCACTTCATCATGGACATTGTCACAAATTCTCATCAACCCTGGCTCACTTGGGTGAGGTAATGAACTTCAGACTAGCCAACCTGATCTTCTTTTCTCCTCTAGTCCCTGTGAACTAGGTCCATGGGTGGCAGCGGCCAAACTCAACCTATCTCTTTATTGCTGCATTTCTCTTACTTCCACTCAACAAATGCATACAGGTGGTCACTAGCAAGCATTTCATGCTGTCTGCTGGGTCCTTGTAATGTTCAATCCTAGAGAGGAGTGTTTTCATGGTTCAAGATTGTTCCTGCTATGGGCACAAACCACGAGTTCAAAATTCAAAAAGTCAAAGAGTTCCTTTTTTCTTCAGTGTGTCAATAGCCTCTAGGCAAGTGTCTTCTAAGGTAAATGTCGTGAGCATTCCAAAGCACTGGATGGGGCTTATATTTTCAGGGCCTTCTTTGAAGGAGTATCCTACACTCATTTAAAGATTCGAATTGGGCTGAGCCCCAGTGGCGTAGTGGTTGTGCATGGGACTGCGGCCCACTGGGACAGAGGTTCAATTCCAGCAGTGGGGCTGGGCCTCCTACTCCCACCGCCGGAGAGCAGTGAGGGCCCCTCCCCCCAAAAAAATAAAGATTCGAATTGATGGCTGAAACAGTGAGATCACAAACACTTTGTTTATTCTTCCCAATAATCATTTCAATCGATCATTACATGAAAAAATAGGCAGAAGAAAACAATATAAATCGAAGAGAGCCAGATCCTAAACTCAATTATTAAAATAATGAAGTCCAATTCTTATCTGTTTTACCTTAATCTTCATCTAAACTATTCCATTGATAGGACATATGGCCCTAGGCCTCTCACTACATCAAGCCAACACTGAGTATTCTGTCAGTCATTTTGACCTTCTGTCAGCCATTTTCACTAAGCAGTCATGGTCTCTGAGAAATTCAAGTGAGGATTTCATCCCCTGAGCTGAAAATACACATTAATCATATTCATTTTCACCATTTCAAACAAGAATAACCACAGACAACAACCAAAGAAAGTAATGAAAACTTTAAATCCCCTTATTCTTTCCAGAAAACAAGTCAGTAAACTGCATGACACTATCTGACTTCTGGTTAGCCAAAGAAGAAAAACTACCGTGAGGCAGAGGTCAAATAAGCATCCATTTTCCATCTTTATGATTTGTTTCTCTAGGACCCCACTCCCAAGGTCACACTGTATTGGTCTGGGTTGACTATTAAACCAACATTTGCACTCATATATGTGTTAAGAAAGAATTTTCTATCAAGACATAATAATGCAACAATAAAACATGCCAGCCAAGTCCAGATCAAGTCCATAAGTTCAATATTAGCCCAATTCCTCTTCAGACTCATGCAGCACATGCAATGACGTTGAACGCAGGAAAATCACAGGCCAGTGGGTGGGAAGTCCTGTAGGTCCAATGGCAATGGACATTTCTTCAGGGCTCTAGCCGCCCTCAGAATCTTCAGGGCTCTGGAACCGTGACCTGATTGACAGGTTAAACTCCACCCCATTCACTCTTAATACTGTCAAGTTGACACGAGATTATGTAACTGTCATAGGGACATTGCAATCAGTTTAAGGTGATTTTTCTGGTTTCTCTTAGTTTGCTATGGAGGGTCTTGGATGTACCCAGGTACCCAGGTACAACAATTCGTTCCTATTTACCTGAAGTAGTCAAGGAAGATGACTGGTCAAGTATTGGAGGAATAACTGAAATATACCTTCACAAATAATTTCCTACTTTTTCATGAGATCAGAACTAGACAATTATAGTAAAGATTCTATAGAAAAATACTGGTATAGAAGAAGGGAAAATGTGGTAGAACTTTACTTTTCCCTTAGTTTTAAGCAGCTTTATCGATATATCATACAATTCAATCATTCAATTAATAAGCAACAATAACAAAATAAGACAGAGAAAAACATCAAATCAAAAGAATGCATAAAATAATAATGTAGAGAAAGGGGGATTTTGGAAGCAGATTTAAAATTGAGGATGGCTGCAATACGCCCTTTGAAGGAACAGGACACACTGTTAGATATATCAAGATATGCAGGAATGTAGAGATAAATGAATACAAGGCAGATGCCTTGGAAAAGTACATCAGACCTAAAGGAAAGTGTTTTAGTTGAGGAAAGACAGGTCATCTTCAAAGGGAGTGCAAGGGGAACAGGTCATTCAACCTGGCTGCAAAGGGTGATTTGGGGGCTGAGCCAGAGCTTGGACTAGGCAGGGCCGCCA
>PVJH01039624.1:0-16239 GCA_004026705.1 Nesogale talazaci | reverse complement strand
CACTGCTTGGATTTGCTTAAGCACTTTATGTAGTTTTCCTTCCCCCTGCCCCATGATTAAGGGGGTTGATTGGGGAATTAGGAAGCCTGATGGGACAGTAGTGGCATGTTGGGCTGCGATCTGCATTTCAAAACCACTAGCAGTTTCAAGGGAGAAGGGCTAGACTTTCTCCTCTGTCAAACAGTCACGGTCTCAGAAATCCGCAGGGGGTCTCTCTGCGCCGGCATTGGCTCAGCGGCAGTGGTTTCTGACTTAAGGAGTTTTTAGGGACGTTAATAGGCTGCTCCAAGCCAGGGTCAGTAAAGGGGAGGGATTCGGTTATTGGTCCACAGCAGTTCCATTCTTCATCCAGCAGTCAGTCTTCCTCTGGTCCTCCACCTCTCAGCCATCCTTGGTGCCTGCCTCTGTGGGACAGGACGCCAGCCCACCTGTCCCTCAGTATTACAGCCTCCCAACCTGGGGCCCTGCAGTCTTGGTACGGCTCCTCTGAGGCATCTTGCTACCCTTCGTGCTGTGGCAGGTCCTCGTGGCCTACACATCATCTTCTATTTATATCACATTTCCAAATACGAAGTTGTTTTCTTATTTAGATCCCAGTTCACTGACAGTTAACATATAAATGAAGTATAGGTTGCTTGACGGGGAGAATTTAATGACCTCTGTATTTTCTGGCTTGCTGAGTTTATCGGCTTTACAACATCACACCAATTCTACACAGGTCCTTATGTAATGATAAGAAAATGATATTCAGTAGAATTCCTTTTGTCAGGAGGATTGTTTTGTTTAGAAGAATTTCCTTGACAAACCTTCTTGGAGTGAGAAAAAAAAAAAAGACCTCAAGAGACCTTATTGGGAAGAGAAAACATCTAAGTGGAGAAATGGAAGATTTGTCTGCGTGAGACCACGGATCTGGCGTCAGAGAGATGATGGAAGGCAACTTGTTTGGTCATGAGGTATGGCGACTTCCCACATTCTCAATAAAGCTAAGAACCTTACACCAGGCATTAAGTAAATAGCTTTTAAAAGAGAGGAAAAGACATTTATGTGGAGGCTGAACTCTGAAGGCACGTAGATTGGAAAGGGCAGTCAAGGCAGATGAAGGAATATGAGGCCGGTGGCGAGCAGAGCGTGTAGAGTGGTGAAGAGCTTTATGATTTTTCAGACTGCGGCACTGGGGTATGGGTTAAGGTTAACCAGATCTCCTTAGTCCTGATGCAAGGAGAAGGCACACACCGACAGAGTTTGAATTTAACGGAATCGTGTAGTGTAGGGTGAAAGCAGAAGCGTGTAGACATTTACATTGTTCTTGTTCGTTGCCGTCAGGGAGGCTCTGCTCCATGGTGAGCTTGGGAAGAACAGAGTGAAACACTGCCTGCTCTTGTGCCTCCTGGATGATCCCTTGTGTCAGCTATTAGACCTGTCTGTCTCAGTGTGTGTGGGGGGTCCCTCCTTTTCACTGAGCATCGTACCCAGCAGCATATGCTTGATGATGACATTTGGTGGATTAATGAGTTGAGATGCCAATCACAAGATCAGAAGTGCGAACCTCCTAGCCGTTTGGTGGGAGATGGATGAGGCTCTCTGCTTTTCCGAAGATGCACAGCTGTGAACACAAAGGGTCCCTCTGGTCAGAAGCAACTCAGCGGTAGTGAGGGCTTTTTATTTATTTATTTTTATTTATTTTTTGGGGGGGCATGACTGCTCTCCGGTGGTGGGAGTAAGAGGCCCAGCCTCACTGCTGGAATTGAACCTCCGTCCCAGTGGGCCGCGGTCCCGCGCACAACCACTACACCACCGGGGCTCAGCCCAGGGCTTTTTATTTTTAATGACCCAAAGTAAGGTGACATCTTCCCATCCTTGCTATTAAGGAACATTTTGGTGGTTAAGACTGACATTTGTAGACTGCATACAAATATATTACATTTTACAATCTAGCAAAAACTATTATGTGATTTTTAAAAAATAGGGTTGGATGATGATCCCTTAAGAGCATGGTGAAGTGTCTTCTTAGATCAGGGTTGATTTGTAAAGATGGAACTGTATCCTGATACTACCCTTCATCACCATTGTTGGAATCTCAAGAACATAAGATTTTACTTCTTAAGGAGTCTCTTTTATAAAGCTTCTTTCACCATGGACAATCAGCAGTGACTCAGAAGTACTAGAGCGGAAAGAGAGAAGACTGCTTCTGGAAGATTTGCTCTCTAACAGCTGTGCGGTGCATGGTTGTGGATGTCTCTAAATTGCTGCTGCAGAACAGCGGTCAGCATCTCCCCCTGAGGAAGAACAGAGGGCCACTAGGCTGTTTCCTTCCTTTCTTGCTCTTTCGTTCCAATAACTTACTGGAATTCTGATAGCCAGTTGTTTATAAGCAGAGGTCAAGATGGCCAGGTTTTTTTTGGTAAAGACATCACAAAGTATTTCTTCCAAGCTTCATCTCCATCTTTGCACTGTTATGACCTATTCATATTGGCCTTTTAAATACTGATCTCACCCCTGAACTCACTTTACTGTTTTCCCCCCAGTAGAATGTATATTCTTTTAACACAAACATGTAATGTATTAGCTTTGTTTTTTGCCACTCTCACACCATGAGGGTTGTCTGTTTGCCCTCTCGTGATGAAGTGTGTGCATCCTTCACCCTGTAGATCACATTGTATTCATTAGACAACAAGGTCGCTTCCCTTGGTGTCATTCCGCTCGGGGTAGTTCAGTGTCTCCTCCACCTCGCCAAGGTCATTCCTGTTGTTAGTCTAATTCAGAGAGCCCTGACTTCTGTGGAAAGCTTTTCAGTTAAAAAAAAAAGTCATAATAATGAGCTTTGATATTGCATGCTATTGCTGATTTTGAACTTCCGTACAATAGTTGGAAGTGCAGTGTGTGCCATTTTTCAACCACATTGAAAAAACTGGATAATGATGTTCCTAATTCTTAAAATAGAGCATGTTTGGCTACTAAGAGTCTCTTTTTATTTACTTTAGAGGGGTCAGCTGTATAATTTAACATTCAACTCTTAAAAGTAATTCATGTGCTTATTATAGTCAGAGAGCTCTGTTCCAGGGAAGCTCTCCGTGGGAGTGGACTGGGGTGGGCTGGGGGCGGGGTGAGGGAGGCAGCGTCGAAGGGAACATCCAGTAAGACCACATAGTTCAGTGACACGTCTAAACATTCCTTCCAGAACGGAGGAGAATAGCCACATTGTTCACAGGCACCAAAAGGCTGGTGCTGACTCTGCTTAGAGGCTGAGCCAGGCATCTGAATGATTTTGAGGTTTTTTTTTTCAATATCGGAGAATTTACATTTACCCTGGCTCACTTTACCTGAAAGGCAAAGTTTACCCGTGGTGGCCAAGAAAAGTCAAGGACCCAGATCGCAGATGTGTGACTCAGCGCCTCTCCTCTGGCGAAGGGGGTGACTGGGAGATGTTGTAATGCTTGTGGTCCTGGGCCTGTGATTTCATTCACTCTCCACTCTCCTCCCCCCCTGCTCCCTCCCTCCTGCTCATGGGTGAGATATTGTGGTAGGTGATGGGGGGTCGGAGGTGAATAGAGACTTGATACTGCTCTAGAGGAGTGCCCCCTTTCATAATTCTTTGTTTCATGTGTAGGCAAATTTGCCATTGACAAATATGGACCCCTTACCTACTGTAGCTGCTGTAAGAGGCAATGTCTCTTGGAAGTTGGAGAGAGACTCTATCCTCTTCTTAGACCTAAGAAGCCATATGTTCTTAGATAGGACATTTGAAATATTTTCAGACTTTGGAATAAAGGTGACACATGAGAGTCTAGGCTAAGGAGGTGTTGAGGTGTTCTTAGCCTCAAAGGGGCCAGGAGCCCGGGAGAGAAAGAAACAGAAAAAGAGTATTTGTTAAGATTAGCGTTAAAGTGAATGAGCAGAGCCCTGGTTGTCCACGTTCAGAAGAAAGAAAACTTCCGGGATGTGGCAGTCATGTGCTTATGTTAATTTTATGATTCAAATGTAGGGGTGGAGTCTAGTCTGTTAATCTGGAGATAGCCATTGAGTAGCCGATAAGGCCTCTATGTGGTCATGACTTTCACCTGAGACTCCTGGGAAATCTCACAATATTTCCCTCGTGAAGATGAGAAGCTATCTTCCCTAGTTGTTGGGAGTTAGTTTCAGAGACGATTAATCACGGACAAGACAAGCTGGCAGCATTTGAGAAGCTGGAGGAGCCAGCGGAGAGATCACAAACTTTGCCCTGATGGAACCAGACCTCTGAAGCTGGGGCGGCCAGATGGAGACCTCTGCCAGCGATGAGTTGCTTCTGCTGTTGATGGACCCTGAGCCCTGGAGGCGAGGTGCCCTGCCAGCACCAGAATTCTGCACCCACTGACATGTGACTTCATGAGTTGCAAGAAGACTTTATAGTCTGATTTCGGGCATATGGGTTAATATCAGACTTATGACTTTGGACTGGACTGGGCTGGGATGCTTTTTCCATGTCCCATTCCTTTTTGTATATAAACCCTTTCCTTATATCTCTATGCGTGTCCTTGAATTTGTTCCTCTAGTCTACCCGGACTAATACACGGGATAAGCCTTGACTAGCACCGGACGTTCTGCAGAAGCTGGAAAGGAGACCTGGTTCCTGCTGCCTTTGGTTGCACATCCATCCAGAAAAGTAGACAGACGCCAACAAACACATGACATTGTTCTGTAGAACACTTTCTTTGGAATAGAAAGAGCTCAGGGAATACCTCACCTCTATTTTAATAAGTGATTTTTTTTTTTTTGGCTATACAACTCCCAGGAGTGTCATAGCTCATTATTACTCAAGGTCATGATGACTTGATGGCGGTATGGAGAAATATTTACGGGCCTCAGGATGAGAGCCAGGAAAACTGATGGAAATACATCTTGAAAAAGCCAAGCCAGAGGTGTTCTGCTTAAACCAGTCTGTCTGCAGCTACTGTTTGCTTCCAGCATTGCTATAGCTGAGCCTAGAAGTTGGTTGTTGTGCCAGTCTGGGTAGACTAAAGAAACAAATTTATAAACACAAGGGTATAAGAAGCAGCTTTATATGCAAAAACAGTTAAATATTGAGAAAACATCCCAGTCCAGTACACAAGTCCATTAGTCCAATATTAGCCCACGTGTCCAGTGTCAATCGATAAAGTCCTCTTCAGACTCACGAGACACATGTATTGACACTGAATGCAGGATGATCACAGGCCAGTGGGTGCCGGGTCTTATGGATCTGATGATGGTGGAAGCATCTCAGAGCTGCCAGGTGTCTCCACATGGCTCCTCCAGTTCCCAGAGCATGGGATTTCTCAGCATAGTGCCATGTGCCTAGTCAGTAAAGCATCTCCAAGGGAGTGAGCAGAGGTCTCTCCCACCTCCAAGAAAAAAATTCAAGAGTTCCCAGAATCCTCAGGGAAGGCCATGCCCACACAGTGGCCTCATTGGCTATCACCTGATTGACAGACTAGACACCACCCCTTCACTCTTAATCTTCTGAAGCCCCAAATTGACACCAAATTATGTAACTACCATAGTTGTACTGGGGGAAAAAATGATCTCAAAAGGTTTTCATTGAAACAGAAATTAGCCCTCTTGATTGTTTAAGAGTAGAATCTTTTACAGACCCACTTGAGCTAAATCAAAATGGATTACTTGGGTGACTTTATTAGGGGGATTCACATAGACCTGGAATCTGGTCATGGGGACCCAGGAATAGTCTTGGAGTCAGATCTCATAAGCTAGCCCTTCCAAGTAGTTGAGTCACTGAAGCCTTGTGATTCTCCTCCTTATCGGAATATCCCAGAACCAACAGTAGCTTTCTGTCTGCATACAGCCTCAGCCTCTGCATATTTCTATTTCTGCTACCCACTGCTGCTCCTTTCTGTACACCTTGTCCTAATGAAGCTCCTTGAAGGAGAAAGCTTATTGGATGAGCCAATATTCAGTATGGTAATTTCTGATTGAGTCGAGATTTGCCCCAAGTCTGTTTATAAATTAAGGTGACTTTGTTGTAGCCTCTCATCATACTTATTCAATTTGTATGTTGAGCAGCGAACCAGAGACGCCATATTATATGAAGAAGAGTTAGCATCAGGAAAACAGGAAGACTTATCAACCACCTGAGATAGGAAGACAACACAACCTTGCTTGCTGAGTGTGAGAAGGATTTGAAACTCTTAATGGTGGAGCTCAAGGATGTAACTTTCAGTATGGATTATAACTCCATGTAAATAAAACTAAAATCCTCACAACTATACCAATAGGTAGTATTATGACCAATATAGAAAAGACTGAAGTTGTCAAGGATTTCATCTTATTCGTTCCACAATCAATGCCCATGGAGATAACAGTCTCAAAATCAAATAATGCATTGAATTGGGTAAATCTGTGGCACAAGACCTCTTTAAAGTATTGAAGAGTAAGAGTGTCACTTTGAGGACTAAGGTGTGCTTGACCCAAGCGATGGTATTTTCAATCCCTCTGTGTGCATGTGAAAGCTGGACACTAAAACAAACAAACCAAAATAATAAAAATAAATATAAATAAAGCTGGGCATTAAATAAAGAAATCCAGAAAAGAATCAATGTGTTTGAATTATTGTGTTGGTGAAGAATATTGAAAATATCATGGACTAGTCAGAAGAACATATAAATCTGTCTTGAAAGAAGTACAGCCAGAATATTCCTGAGAAGTGAGAATGGGGGAGTCTCGTTTTAAAAAAAATTGAGAATGTCAAGACGAAATTTCCTATGCTTTGGACATGACAGGAGAGATCCGTCCCTGGAGAAAGACATTATGCTAGGTAAAGTGGAAGGTCAGTAAAAAAAAAATAAAAAGATCCTTGACAAGATGGATTGTCATCGTGGGTGTAATTATGAGCTCCAACAACACTGATTGTGAAGAAGTTGCAGGACCAGGCCGTGTGTCCTTCCATTGTAGACTTGCTCTTCTTCAGATCTGAGTTGATGGCACCTGGCATAAAAAGGACAACTTCTGGCTCAGTGACCTCTGGTGATGCTCCAGAACCATACTCTTTATCAACAGGCTCATCAGTAGGCCAGTCAGTAGGCAGACCATACACGAGGTAGTCAACATTCGTCCTGGAGCAGTTACCTTGTTGCCAGTCTCCCAGGGGGCATGAAGCACCTTCCAAACAAAGAATGAAGGGTAACCACAAAGTCCATCCTTCTTTGCATAAATGCACCAGGACCACACATTGCAATCTAATGTAAAGTCCCTATGTGTCTCTGGACCTTCATGGGATACAGTTGACATGCAGCTCAGTGAGACTGAATCAAGGCTTTGGATTTTCTTGGCCTGTGTTAGGGGATCTCTTTAAGCTTCAAGTTGTCCTCGCTTATGAAATAGGTAGACTAGAGCCTACTGAACCTGGTACTAACTAACTGTAAGGTCAGAGGTTCAGCCCCGCCAGTTGCTGTTCAGAAAAGTGGTGGTCATCTGCTTCCATAGTGATCTCACCCTTGGAGAAACTCTACAGGGAACTTCCTCGCTGTCCCCTAGGGTTGCAATAGTTGGATTGACGGGAGGACAAAGGATTAGTTCGTCTCTATCTCAGGGGGTTGTTGTAAAGCCTAGGGGCTATGAAGATATGCAAATGAAATGTTCTCAGCTTCCTCAACACAGTGCCAAGCAAATGTTCTACTGCTTAATGTCTCTTCCTTGTCCCCTGGGGGAGCCCTCTGCTCGGTGGCCCTGGGAGTCCCAGCAGAGGCTCTCAGGTTGGCTCCTCATGGGGACTGTCTACCTCCTTGTTCACAATGCCTGTGTTGGTTTGGTTTTGCTTTGATTTTCCAGTAGCCTGGCCATCTGCCCAGTCACTTTTTCTCTCCGGCCAGAAGGAAAGTTCGTGTTTTTTCTTAAGTCCATTTCGGCGTGGGGTGCAGAGAGACAGGACCTATAGTAGTAGCAAAGCTTGCATTTCACTTGTTTTGTTCCTTGGAATGGGGGTGCTTTCAAAAGGATGGCTTGTGTTTTACACGAGGACCCCCAGATATTCCCCAGAGAACTGGTTTTCTTTATTTGTTTTTGAAATAATGATATGGGTTCCCTTTAAGCATTTTCTCTCCCTCCTTCCCCCCCCTCCCCCCAATTCCACACACACACACACAGGCAAGCTGTTTGGGGTGGGGGCTTTGGTGCACAGAAATGTATTTGATCACACTTGGGGTAGGTAGATGTCTGAACTTAAGGCATCGCCCCCCTGTCTGGAGTTGTAGAAGACCTTTCTTTGCCCCAACTTCTGTAGTTCAGGTACCTCGTGGCACCCTTTGACTGGGGGATGACATCATCTCCCTAGTTGTGACTTTTTCTGTACCTTTACAACAGCGGTTCTCAGCGGTTCTCCTAAGGCGGTGACCCTTTCATATAGTTCTTCATGTGTTGACCGCCCCCCCCCCACTATCAAATGATTTTCGTTGCTGATTCACAATTGGAATTTTGCTACTGTTATGCATTGGGCTACCCCTGTGAAAGGGTCGTTCAACATCCCCCGCCCCCTCAGATTGAGAATTGCAACTGCCTTACAAGATTTCCCCCTCAGTCAGGCGCCCGTATTGTATGCCCTGGTCAGCGTGTTCATATCTTCAGAGAAAGGCTGTTTCCCGCAAAAGCCCCCACTCACTGATTTAGGATGCCATCGTCTCTTTGGGGAGACACCTTTAATCCCTAATTGATACAGTCTGATGCCCAAGTTTTCCTCTGCTCAGGAGTTGCTTCCTCCTGGCCCTGCATGCCTTTCATCTGGGTAGTTGCTAGCTGACCTTCATTCGGCTCCCTAATATATAGGTATGTAGTTGCGGATTCTATTCTTCCTGTGTGCTCACATGACTTTGCAGTCAAGGTGCTGCTCCCCCCACCCCCCGCCACCCCCCAGTAGGTTGAAACAACTCTCAGACACTGTGTCAAGGCTCAGAGTAACTCAGGGAAGATGAAGACTTCTGTAGAATTCGGGAGCCTGCCTTCTGCCACCAGTATTCCTAGAGAGAAAATTACCTGCCTTCTAGCAGCTGGTGGAATTCCTTCAGGCCCATGACGTGGGTAAAGAGGAAGCATAGGGTCGGGAGTTTGCTTTGCTTGTACGTACACGTAGGTGGGATTTCTGGAATATTCTGGTGGCCTGTGCAGAGGGCCAAGTTGGTGGAAAGATAATAGAAGGCATTTGAGCAGTGAGACTGGGTCACTTGGCGTCCCTTCAGCCCTGAGCTTCTCCATTCCCATAGTTTCAGAAGCTTTTACCTGAAAGAAGATTAAGACAATGGCTCCCGAACCTGGTTCACTGTGCTCATGGTACTTTCCATTCACTTAGTGCCATTCTTTCTTTTTGTTCTAAATGAACTAGTTTTAATTTTAAAAATTAAGTCCCTTTATTGGGGGCTTTTAGAGCTCTTATCACAATACATAACATACATTGTGGCAAGCACATTTGTACATTGTTGCCATCATCAGTTTCAAAACATTTTCTTTCAACTTGAGCCCTTATTTCCCCCCCCACTTGCCTCTCTCACTCTCGCTCCCTCCCTTCGAAATTATTATTACTTTTTCACATCTTGCAGTCACCAATCTCTCCCTTCACCCACTTTTCTGTTGTCTATCCTGCAGGGAGGGGTTATATGTAGATCCTTGTGATCAGTTCCCCCTTTCTCCTCCCACCTTCCCCTTTCCCCTCTTCCTGGTTTTGCTACTCTCATTGTTGGTCCTGAGGGGTTGATCTGCCCTGCATTCCCTGGGTTTTCAGCTCTTGTAGCTCTGATCACAATCCATTCATCCATCCATTGTGTCAAGCACATTTGTATGTATGCCACCATCGTCATTTTCTTTTCTTTTTTTGGGCGGGGGGCATCACTGCCCTCTGGGGAGAGTGGGAGGCCCAGCCTTGCTCCTGGAGAGCTGCTGCTGGATTTGAACCGCCACGCCAGCGGGCCGCAGTCCCGCACTCAACCACTACGCCACCGGGGCTCAGCCCCCGTCATTTTCAAAACACCTGCCTTTGGCCCTTGGTATCAGCTCATTTTCCCCTCTTCCACTCTCCATCACTCCTGAACCCTTGGTAATTTGTAAATTATTATCTTTTGCATGTCTTACACTGTATTATAATTTTTAAAAGTAAGGTAAATAGCTCCCAGGTCAAATGATGAAGATGTTCTTCTTTCATATGTATTTATAGTGATACTGGGATTAGAAGGTAAATTAAATTTGGAATATTGAGAAAGCCATTGAGAAGATCACCTTTAATTGTGCTTTATCTTCGGACATCTCTTTTCTGGATCTTCCCTGTGTTGAGTCTACCAACCTGTGGGGCCTCCTGTCCAGAGGAAAGGCAGGTTCGTGAGCTGGTGGAGGAAGAAAAGAAATCAGTAGGTGAGAAGGGCAGTTGCCTAACGAGGACAAAGGTCCCTTTGATGTGGGGCCTATTTTTACTTTTTTGAAAAATATCCTTATTTTCACTGCCTTCGGATTCAGAATGTTCTTCACTCTTGTCTTTGGATTGCTTTCTCTCAAAACACAAGCAGTTTATTGGAAACCTGAGCACGGAGTCCTCTGTGGCCCACAGATGGTTTCCGGGACTGAATCCATCCTGGTGTCAGTATCAGGGTCACCGGCCACCAAACCTTTCTCTGCCAGGGGGAGCAGGTCTGAATCCCGTGGTTGTGGAGACCCTGGAGCAGGCCCGGGGTGTCACGACAGGCCGTGGGGACACGCAGCTCGTGGACACGGGCAGCTTTAGCGGCAAGGGCAACCTGGGGAGCGCTGACAGCTGGGACACACGAGCGGCCTGCACACCACACGGGCTGACCACGCCGTGTTGCGGTGCCAGGCGGGAGGCAGGCAAATCACAGGTGACACCCACGGAAGGAGAGCATCAGTCGCTTCCTTCCTTCCCTTCCTGTGCCTGCAGCGTGGTGACAACGCGGAGCACTGTGCAGCCCTTAGAGAGGGGCTGTCGGAAGAAGGCACCGGCCAGATCCAGCGAGCCCTCGCCTTCTGCAGAGGGCCTGGCCGGTCTTCCAGCAACCCCCGGAGTGGGGGAAGCGCCCCCAGGCTGCCCGCTAGTGGGGCGCATGTCCCGGGAAGCTCTGGGAGCAGGGACCGCGTTCACGAGGCTTCATGAGCTCGCAGGGAACTCAACAAACACAGTCCTGTCGGATTGTAATGGACGCCTGAGCTGCTAAAGCCCGCTGCCGCTCAGCAGAGTGTGACCTATGCGGTTGATCCTTGCTGACTCCTGGCCCATGGTGACTTATCTTAAAAAAATGGAATCCAGGTTTAAGAACCCGAATCTCGTTGGAATATTAGCATATTAATGATGGTGGGGCCCTTGAGGATTCGTAATCCAACCCATTTGTTTTTCTTTAAGTAGCGGACGGACGCACGATCAGAAATTCATTTGCATGTGCACAGCAGGGCTTTAGAAAATTACGAGCGGGCTTAGCAAGTGAAAATCATATTTTAGTAGCAGCTGGAAACTAGTGGGCCCTAAGTATTTTAATTCATTTATTTCCACAAAAGTTTGAGTTGGAGGGCTAGGGAATAGGTCAGCTGTGAAAACAATCTCAGGTGAGAAATCCGGTTTCTGATAGACTGGGGGCGCCTGGACCTGCGGCCTGTGTTCATGGACTCAGCTCAGCTCAGCATCCACTTAAACATCAGTCATGGGGTCAGCTTCCCTTCCAGCAGTTCTGTGAGATGACATGCATTCTCTTTGAACCAGACTGATAGTTCCAATTACATCTTTTTTGTTTGTTTGTTTGTTTTTGTGGGCCTCACTGCCTTCTGGTGGTCGTGGGGGCTACCCAGTGCTGCTCCTGAGAGCCGCCACTGGATTTGAACCGCCAAGCCCGCGGGCCACAGTCCTGCACTCAACCACTTACGCCACCGGGGCTCAACCCCAAATTACATCTTTTCTAACCAGCACAAAGCTTGATTAAGATAAAAGATGTCCCAGCTATCTTAACTCTGACAAACTGTATTACTCCATCGTTTTGACATCAGCTGCTCCTGTTCCCCTCAACATGCTCCCTCTCACATCTGAGCTTCATGATTCAGATCCTCTAAAGTCTCACAGAACTCATTAACTATTCGGGCCTGGCAGCTCCATAATCTCCCGTCAACGCGAGTGAAGGGGTGGGACCTGTCAGTGGTTCCTCTTTGTGGGCATGGATTTCTCCTGAGGATCTGGGAACTCTCCCTGTGAGACATTCCTGTTCAAAAGCCATGGTACAGCCAGAGCTCTGGAGCCAAGGAGCCACGTAGAGACCCATCCTAGCGCTGAGATGCTTCCACTGCCTGTGGAGCCACAAGACTTCCCACCAACTGGCCCTGGAGCTTCCTGCTTTCACATTGCGTGTGCTGCATGAGTTTGAAGAGGAATCTACAGTCTGGTGTCAGACGTATGGGCAAATACTGGAATTAGGGACCCGATCTGGGATGTGTTTTTAACAGGCACGTTCTTTTTGATATAAAGCTCTCTCTCTCATACATGTATATGAGCATCTCTGGGTTTTGTTCTCTGGTCTACCTGGACCAACACACACACACACAAGAAACGGCTCATGTGGTGGTGGATGCTGGCAAGTCTGAAATCCATAGGTCTGGCATCAGTCTGGAGGCCTCTCCTGACCTACACCATGGCAGGGGCTGATGAGCCTCTGGTTGACAAGGCTGTGGAAGTGAGTGATTCAGGGGCCACTAGCTTAAGTCCTAATAACCAGTGGTCAGAAAAAGACATGGTGGTGTGGTTCCCCACTGGATGGCTAACTGCACGGCCAGCAGCTCGAATCCACAGGAGAAAGACTAGGTTTTTTACTCCCATAAAGAGTTACATGCTTGGAAGCTCACAGGGACAGTTGTCCCCTGTCCTCTGGAGTGGCTGGGACTTCGCATGGACTCGGTGGCAATGAGTTTGGTTTGGTTTTGTGGAGGACAAAGACAAGCCAGATTCAGGATCCAGCAAAAATAAGAGGGAGAGCTTGGCCAGTGCCTGCCTGTATATGGGATTCAGACCACATCGCCAAGGAAACAAAGGGTCGTTGCTTGAGTCAGACCCTCTATTCAGGTGGCAACTCTCTAGGTACCTTCTATCCTAAGAAGCCCCAGTCACAGAGGGAGTTACCCCTGCCCCTCCGCAGAGGAAGAGGAGACGTTCCGCACCCGCGGGAGACACACCATGTCAGAAACCCACAGGGATCCACATTTCTACTTTGCCTGAATTGACTCTCTAGGAGTAAATCTCAGGGTTGTTTGCGTTGGCCAGAGAGACTGAGTGGAGGAATTCGCTGCACTGCGGTTCACCCCTTGTGCC
This sequence comes from Nesogale talazaci, assembly GCA_004026705.1. Taxonomy (NCBI): domain Eukaryota; kingdom Metazoa; phylum Chordata; class Mammalia; order Afrosoricida; family Tenrecidae; genus Nesogale; species Nesogale talazaci. The sequence goes on along the minus strand of PVJH01039624.1, from coordinate 2,936 downwards.
ATTGGCCTTTTCTTACTTAAAGAATGAACTTCCTTTCCTCAATCATCATCCGCAATGAACTTCCTTTCCGCAATCAGGATGATTAGCAGTTGGCCCTTCAGAAGGCTGAGGTTTCTCAGGGACCAGGCCTGCCACAGGAGTCCCTCTGCTCGGGTCAGGCACTCCAAAAGTTGGGCTTGCCTTCGACCCTTTCTGGCCTCTGACTCAAATTTAAGTGCAAGAAGTTTATGCCCTTGGTTCGTCAATCTCAGCATAACAGATGTTCCTGGCTCTGTCATGCATTTGTCCGTTCACTCTCAGCTCCTTTTGTTTGTTGTGTTTTCTTACCCAAACTTTTCCAAATGGGATAACCTGGTGAGGTTCAGCTGCTCTGCCAGTGCAGAGGGCTGGTAGCATGACCCGTCTAGGAAGTGCTGCCCCTCATTCTACTCCTATCTGTGGGCTCTCTCGACCACTGGGTACTGCAGCAGTATTCCCTGTTGACTGCAGTTTTTACAGATGGGGCCAAAGGAATTTGGGGATCTCGTTGTGCAGGTTCTGGGGTAAAGTCACGGTCTCTTGGAATCAGCCATGCTTTCCTGGCACCTGCGGCTGCATTCCTTTACCATCCAGTTTTCTTTTGCCCATGTGCCTCACTCTACAGCTAGCCACTGCCCCTGAGTTGGTGAAGATCCAGTCATATGACCTGCTATTGTCTTTGTCACCACTGCTTTAAGAAGCTGGCATGAAGTTCTGCCTGTTGAGTTGACCTGGTCTTCGCTTCTCCCATCAGGGCCTCTTTAGCTGTCGGGTTTGCCCCAGCAGCTTCCCCACCATGCACCCAGCAACAGTGCATGTCTGTGGACTGAGTGACCCTCTGCTGGTGAAGCAACAGTTTCCTCTGTGAAGATTAGCAGGAGACTGGTCTCAAGAAGGTGGATGTAAGCACATTCCATATGCCGCCTTTCCTCCCTGCTGTACCACTTGGTCACTTCTGCCACCAACCACCACTTTCTTCTCTTAGTTTGCTCCCGGATGTCCCAGCTGCACGCAAAAGACTGCCCTGGCCCCACAAAACACACAGTGGAAAGGAAAAGGGCTCCCCTCTTGTGGGTGAGGGAAAACCCCAACTGAACATTCAGACATCTCTCGGGCGGACTCTCCCTCTCCCCAGTGCCGAGCAAGCTAGTGCAATACTAGGTCCAAGAACCAAAGTCAGGAGCGGAAGACTGTGCTTCACACCGACTCTTGCGGGTAGTGAAACGCCACCGCCTGCTTGTCTGCAGGCTCGTGTTCTCTGCAGCAGGATGACCAGCACCATGTGAATCCTATCAGGCTCTTCCCCTCATCTTCTCCCTGAGACCTGGGTTTGGTGGGAGCATTGCAGAGAGAGGGGCCCTAAGCTGGACAACGGGAGGTTGCTGATAGGGCACTGTCCATCTGATGGACGATGGGCGCTTGCAGCTTCTTAGGGAGTTCCAGGGCAAGACCTCAGCAGGACAGGCTTCCTGCTCTTGGCTATCGTGAGGTTCCCCCAACAGCTTTCTATTGTAGGACCCATATCCATTTTATTTGGACCTCTTTTGTTTTGTTTTGAGGTGAGTTTATTTATTAAAGGCTTCAAATCCATCTCAGTCTTTCCCTCCTGTAGTGTGGTATTTTCAGGTCTTTGCGATAAGCGTCAGTGTGGCAGATAGCTCGCAGAGCATGTCTGAATGTGGATCCCAAGGGTCTGGCTGTCATCGGTGTGCCTCTAGGTGGTTTGTCAACAGGAGAGCCAGGAAAGACAGACAGACGGACAGACGGACGGGGGGTGAGGAAGAGAGAGAGAGAGTGATATGAAGTTCCTAGAATCCTCATGAGAAGGCCACATCCACAATACGGAGGCATCATCAAGCTAGACCCCACCCCTTCATTGTTAACCTCAGATTGAAATGAGATTGTATAACTATCATAGTATCAGTTCTCTCTTTTTTTCAAAAGCATTTTTAGATGCCTTAATTTAAAAAAAGCAGCTTGACGTTTACCACACACAAAAAAGTGCAGACTGTGTAGTTTCTTTTTCTTTTTCTTTTTTTTTTTGGGGGGGTGGTTGGGCGGGCATCACTGCCTTCTGGTGGTTGTGGGAGCTACCTGACTGTGTAGTTTCTTTCTTTCTTTCTTTTTCCTTTTTGACTGCGTAGTCTCTATATCCTTTCTCCTGCTGCATATTCATTCTGTGACAAACACACTCTTCAGAGTTTAGGAGGTTAGTGCCATTTGTTAAAGAAACCATTTCTCCCCAAAGCCCATCAATAGGTGAAGGGACGTCCCCTCACAGAGGGGCTGCAGAGGGGCCAGTCAGGGTACAGTGTGGCAACAAGGAGGCATGCATCTTTCCTCTAGTTCTCAAAGGCTTCCTCTCACCCGCTATCATGATCCCAATTCCACCTGACAAATCCACCTAGACCAGGGCATGTACACTGGAGCCAGAAACATGGGGGATTATGATAGATGATCCCTCAGGACCACTGGTGGGTATAGTGAGTGATACCGGGAGGTAGAGGGAGGGTGGAGTGGAAGGGGGGAACCAATTGCAGGGATCTATATATGACCTCTCTGGAGTACGGACGGTGGGGAAGTGGGTGAAGGGACACACCAGGGTACGATATGAAGAAGTAATAACAATGTGTACATTATTAAGGGTTCATGGAGGAGGGGGAGGGAGAGGGAGGGGAAATATGGGGAGCTGGTACTGGGGGCCTAAGTGGAGGGAGAATATTTTGGGGGTGGTGATGGCAACAGGTGTGCAAATGTGGCCTGCATACAATCGACGTATGTATTAATTGTGATGGGAGGTGTATGAGCCCCAATGAAATGATTTATTAAAAAAAGTAATTCTACATTTCCTACATGAATGAATGGCAAATATTTACAGTATTTTTCAGACCATAAGATACCCCCAAGTTGGGAAACAT
>PVJH01039623.1:0-16287 GCA_004026705.1 Nesogale talazaci | reverse complement strand
CCCCTGGACACACCAGATTCTGTACCCTCTGACTTGTGATTATCCTGGTGTCATTGCACGTGCTTCGTGAGTTGGATGGAGACTTTATAGACCAGCATTGGACATATGGGTTATGTGTCAGTCCGGGTAGACTAGAGGAACAAATTCCATAGACTTGCATGTGGATATAAGAAAAAGGTTTATATACAAAAGGAATGTGACACTAAGAAGGCATCCCAATCCAGTCCAGTACAAAGTCATCAGTCCAATATTAACCCTTATGCCCGAAATCAGTCTACAAAGTCTCCTTCCAACTCATGAAGTCACAGGTCAGTGGGTGCAGAATTCTGGCACTGGCAGGGGTTTCCCCATGGCTCCTCACTTCCAGGGCTCAGGGTCCATCAACAGCATGCTGCTCCAGCTTCAGAGGTCTGGCTCCGTCAGGGCAAAGCTGTGTGGTCTCTCTGCCAGCTCCTCCAGCTTCTCGGATGCTGCCATCTTGTCTTTTCCATGACTCATCGCCTCTGAGACTAACTCCCAACAACCAGAGAGATAGCTTCTCATCTTCACAAGGGAAATATCGCGAGATTTCCCAGACGTATCAGGAGAAAGCCATGCCCACACAGAGGCCTCATTGGCTACTCAATGGCTATCTCCAAATTAACAGGCTAGACTCCACTCCTACATTTCAATCATAAAATTAACAAGCACATGACTGCCACAGGTTAATACTGGTCTTATGACCTTGGACTGGACTGGTTGGGATGCTTTCTCAATGTTCCATTCCTCTTGTATAGAAGCCTTTCCCTTATATCCATATGCATGTTTATGAATTTGTTTCTCTAGTCTACCCAGACTAACACACCATGTTTGTATGGATACTGCATTTTCATTAGCCCTAAATTCTTTTGTATCTGCCCAAGGATCTAAAAGGTAGAACAGAGTTTGAAAGGATATCTGTACCCCACTCCTTTACCCCAGTGCTTAGACTTCAGACACAATGCAATATTTTCCAAAGTGGGTAAGATAGATAAGTTGGTCTTTTCTCCCCTTTTCATGAAAAAACATCCTCAGCTTCCCACTGACAACTAAAATGTTTTGTACTATAGCGTGGTAATCCAGGATGATGTAGCAGTCCCTGTTTCTGCAGCCCCCTGTTCCCGCTAGACCCATAGGGGGCAGTGTTGCCTGCTTAGTGAAACTGTTCTAGGCTATCATGTGTGTGCCAACTCAGAATACATGAGATACATATTTCATTAAAAAATGCAGTAATTCTTCTTAATTCCTCATACCTTTCATTCATGAAAACACAAGGTGTGAACAAGCGATTCAAAGTGGAAGATAATTGGGCTCTGAAAGGATCGTTGTGCTTGGTGCTATGGAGTCGGTTCTGAGGAAGAGCAACCCTGGAGATCACAGAGCAAAACACAGCCTGCTCCTGCCCCATCCTTAGTTATCCTTATGTCAGAGGCCAGAGCTGCAGCCACTCTGTTAATCCTTCTTGCTGAGGACTTTCTTTTTTTTTTGCGCCCCACCTGGCCCTCAACTTTAACAGCCATGATGCCAGGACTGGCCTCTCCTGGAAAAAAAGTTCAGAAGGCATGAGATGAAATCTTGTCATCTTTGTCTCTGAGGCCCATTTTGTCTATACCTCTTCTGTTGACAGCCTACATTACTTTCTGAATTCTTTGTCATTCAATATTCTTTGACAACACCATAATTCAAATTCATGAATTCTTCTTTGGTCCTCCTTAGGCAATATCCATCTGAAAACTGATGAAAAAAAGACAGAAGCACTAACATAGATTGCAGACTCGTTTTTCTCTGCCTCTTTGAATCAGTTACCTGATAACTGTCTAAGATTTAATATATATATGCTTTTGTTTGGGCTGTGGTTGGCACCCCAGAGTAAGATCCAACTCGTGTACAACAGAGCAAAACACTGCCAGACCTCATGTCATCCTCACATTGTTCTCCCTGAGCCCATTGTGGTAGCCACCGTGTTGGTACATCTTGTTGACAGCCTCACATTTTTCACTGTCCCTCAATTTTACCAAATATGATGCCATGATCAATGGAGAAAGTTTGAAGTTGTCCAGGATTTCATGCACATATAGGATGAGGAAAAAAATAAATCAAGCAGGATAAAGCCGTCCAAATATCAAAAGCACTGAACATCAAGGAAACTCAGAAAGAGATCAAATACAGTGTTGCATAAAAACCTTTATTCTTTTCCAAGCGATACTAACCAGAACCTTACTGTATCACATGGAGATTTGTTGCCTGCATGCTGTCATTGTTAGGTGTTGGAGACACAGTGCACATCACACCGCCCAGTCTTGTGCTGTCCTCAAAATCGTTGCTATGTGTCAGCCTGTTGTTGCAGTCACTTCCCCAGGGTCTCGTCATTTTCATTGGCCCTCAGTTTTACCAAGCATGATGTCCTTCTCCAGGGATTCGCCTTTTTGATCATATGTCCAAAGTACCTTAGACAAGACCTTAGCATCCTCACTTAGAAGGAATATTCTGGCTGGACAACTTTAAGACATATTTTTTTGTTCTTCTGGAAGTCCATGATACATTTAATATTGTTTAAGATAGCTATATTGTAGATGCTTTATTGGTAATATGCTCCTCTTTCCATAGATGAGTTTAAACATCCTCAATCCTATTGCTATTGTCAAAACTCCCCTTTAAGTCGTCTCAAGAGCTAGATGTGGGATGCATTTTGCTCGAAATGTCAGTTATCAAAATCCTTGTACCATTCAAAAGGATGCTATTTTAAACTCTTCTTTCCCTGGCACAGGCTAAATGATTTGCATTTGTCTGTACTCTATTTGATTGTTCTGTTGTAGTTTACTATGCCTCTCTTCAACTTTCTACCAAATTTCCACTTTCCCCTTTGATACTTTAACTTCACTTAGAATCTTTTTTGAAAGTCCTTTCCCTTCCTACAATGCTTCCCTGGTGGTACAGGGGGTCAAGCCCTATGCTGATCACCACAAGGAAAAAAGCACAATCTCACCAGCCACTCTACAGGGAAAAGAGAGACTCCCATAAAAGTTACAATCTTGGAAAGCCAAAGTAGCTGTCTTCCCTGTCCTAAAAGGTTGCTGTGAGTGACCACTGACTCACTGGCAATGAGTTGGTGCTGTCATGCTGGACCCAGCAGCTTCTGGGCCAACAGCCATAACCAAAGCCCTCTATCCAGAGCTTCTCACAGCCATGCCTTTAAATCTATTGCTATAGATTGGCTTTGCCTTCTAAAATATCTATGATGGAAAGCATCCCATCTAAATAATTAACTAATATGAACAGTAGAAGCCTAGATGCTTTTCCTTCCTTTGGAGGAAGAACAGATGCATTATAATAATGCCATTCTTCTCTTGGTGAGTCACTTTCAGTAATTTTTATGGATAGAAACCAGAGGCTAGACCAACGGGAGCGTAAGATTGAGAAAGACTGTGGAGAGTCGATGTCATGTTTTGATCTTCACCTCCCAATAATCTTGGTCAATCCATTCATTTGTTGGGGTTCTATGCTGTGCCAGGCACTGTATTGGATGCTAAAATTAAAGAAATGAAGAAAACTCTTTCTTTCCCACTTATATAACCTAATAAAGGAAACAATAGCTACCTATAAGGCCCCTCAATTTAAGTAATCCCTTTTGCCATAAACAAACCAAAAGTCAAGCTCACGGCCCTCTAGTCACTTTTAACTCAGAGTTCTTGTGGTGTACCAAGTCAACAGATCGATACCACCAGCTACTCCTCAAGAGAAAGTTGAGCCTTTCTGAGACCGACAGAGAATTACCATCTCCCAAACCTACAGGAACAGCTCTAATCTGCCTTAGAGAGTCATGAATTGAGCATACCCATGCAAAATATGAAAAGTAGAAAAGATTATAAATATGATTTAACCTAACTCTTCCACACTAGCAGAAGAGAAAACTGAGATTAAGAAAGAATGACCGATTTCTCCACTATCAAAACCCAAATTAAATGTCAATTTTACAGCTGCGAGTTCTGGATACTTTCCATTAAACCACTTTATTTCTCTCAAATCAGGAATGTCTCAGCAACATTTTTTAAAAATCCTTTTGTCTTCCTTTGGATTTCTTCCACAACACAGACTATAGAGTGGTGCACAAGTGGAGTAGTAAGGGAAATAAAATAAAGTTGGAAATATTTTCATTAAACATTCCAGCATAGAGCTCAGAGTTATACCACTAATCATAGGCTGTAGAACTGTCATCTGTCACCTTTCGTTATTTCTTGACTAGACCAGTCGGCACACTGCACATAGGATCTAATTTCATACAATCAATGATTCGCAGCTAAGTTACCCAGGCTGTAAAACAAAGGAAAAAGTACATGAGATGAAGATATGGGTATCAATAAGAAAAAAGAACAACTCCCCAAAATGAGACTTTTGTGTGTGTGTGCTTTGTTTCTAAATGGAAGAAAGCATTTTTAAAGCGATATGGAGCCACCTAGTGACAGAATTTTGTCTTAATGAAATTATATTTAATAATAAACAGAAAACAAGATCATAAATGGAAAGATACTGTAAACAATTAGGTCAGGAGCAGGCCTTAGCTTATGTGTACATAAGGCCTCAGTTGTGAAGAATTCATTAAAGTTTCCTTTTTTAAAGTACTTTTATTGGGACTTTATAGTAAACAGAGCTTAAATGAATCTTCTGAAAAATCTTTTTTAAAAATTTCCAATTTAATAGCTCTTCAATAAATGTACAAGTTAAAGATAATTGGATTCCACTTTCTAAAACCTTATATTCCACCCAACTGAATTAGGCCCCAAAGTCAATTTCTTTAAATTGGAAAATATCTCTTAATGTTTTCAAACTGAATAGAATAGATTTTCCTTCTTCTTTTTTTCTTTTGAACTCAAGGTGGCTTTTATCAATGAGACACATTTTAACAACAAAGCTACATTTCTAAGGAAACTAACTGCTGTGGAAAATTGGCACTCCAATTAAAACTCTTTGTGTCTCCAAATACAATAAAAATAACAATAGCATGTACTTATTTTAAAAAGATTTATACAGACATTTAATCAGAGCATTTCAGAAGTGCTAGGACAAATCCTGGCTCAGATTCATAATCTGGTTTCCTCAACCTTGAATCTTTTCCTTTCATTGGAGAATGAAGCTAATATGAACTAACCCTAAAATATTTCAGAATGATGGGTATTTAATGCAAATCATATACAAATACCAAATATCTAACTTATTACATAAATAAAAGCCTGCACTAATTCATAACAAAATTTACAATGTAATATTTTTAATTACCAAAGAACTCTTAGAAGTGTTAGTGAAATTACCAAGTGGGTAAATGAGAAATAATTAAAGTTAGTTTATGTTAGTTTCATTTATTCTGTGGTTGACAAAAAAAATATTTCATTGAAACTCTCTTACAATGTTGCATGCCTGAATCCGCCACTAGTGGGCGCTAACCAGTGAAAGAAAGAACCAGTGCACCTTGTCTTTGACATACATATATGATGTATACATTGAGAGCCAATTCATGAACTTTCATTGTTTATATGTTGAATATGAGACAACACTCTAACACAATATTCTTGTTTTGAAGAAGTTGGATACTGCGTGTACCGGGAAGTGAATCAGATAAATGGCAGGACAAGATCAACAATCTTTCATTCTTGAACATAATACTTAGAAGCTTTAATTAGAAGAAAAAGAAGCAGAATACAGACTACTCAAACTTTTTACATAGGGATTATTTGAGAAGAAAAAGATATTAAACAAACACATCTCAGATCTATCGTTCTAGATAAGATGACTGTGAGATTTTAATCTATGAAAAAAATTAAAGAAAAGACTTAAAACAACGTAGGCAAGGTAGGCAAGTTTGATAAAATATTTGGTAAATTGCAAGTCAGATAAATGATGAAAACGGGATCCTGATTATACTACAAATCCAGAAATAATGTCCACCTCTGCGTGTTGTGGAGCAAAATAGTGTTTGCAAGGTCAAATAAGAAAATGTCAGTGACATCATCATTGAATAATTAAGTAGCGCTGTCATTAGCACTTTGTTAAGAATTCTGCATCCAGTATAGTGGTTATGCATTGGGCTGTCAACCACAAGTTCAGCAGTTTGACACCACTAGTCAGCCTATGGGAGAAAGACAAGGTTTTCCACACTTATAAACAGCTACAGCCACAGGCACAGTTTCTATCCTGTCCCACAGGTTCTATAAGTCAAAATCTGCTCATTGGCAGTGAGTTTGGATGTTGATTTGGGTATGTTACCTGGTATCCTCAAATCCTTCAAACATTGTTTCTTCATCTATATGTGCATGTATATGTGAAGAATACATATATATACATATATATATACATGAAGAATAATGGGTTCAAATAAGTATTCTGGATCCTTTACTTCCAAAGCCATGTTTTTTCTTTTTTTAGAAAGAGCTGATTGTTCAAGCTTAACACCATCAAAAATTGTCAGTAATTCTGTAGTTGCATCTTGACTAGAAAACAGAACGGATGCAACAGTAAACTCTACAACACAGGCATCCACAAGTCTAGATTGCTGATCTAAACTGACCCTGGTAGAATGTTGGGTATTTCTGCATCACATCCTTTGGTTCCAACTCCTAGGTCACCCACGTGGCTCCCACTGCCCTGCCTAGATGGTGCTTCCCAGAGGAAAAGGCCCTCTCCCTGCCTCTCAAGAACCTGGGCTGCCAGGAAGTCGTGAGAGTACTGTGAAGAGAAGTCCAGCTATGCTGCTACCCTGGTTAATGAGCACATCTCCATGGAGTAGAAAACAAGACTTCTCCAGCGCTTAGAAACCCAGGGAGAGTGCTCATCTGGCCTGGCTCTGAAAAAAGTCACTCGCTATCAGACCCATTGGCCTGGGCCAGAAGAGTCAGTCAGCTACTTCCATGTTAAGTTCTGAGATGTACAAGGGCCTAGTGCACCCTGATCTGTACCAGCCAGGCCAAACATGCCTGACCACAAGAACCAGGTATGAAGCAAGAGTCCAAGTGAACCATGCTATAAGAACTAGGTATAGAAGAAGCAAGGCTCTGCCGCACAGAGGGCAGAATTCCAGGCATCGGGGCTCCTCCATCTCAGAGTTTGAAGCAGAGACTCGGGGATGTCTTTCCTTTTCTGTTTTTGTTTTAGGGACAGGTAGTGTTTTGGGGTGTTTTGGTTTGTCTGATTGATCTGGTTTGGTATTCTAACATTTGAAAATTTGATGATGACACTGATGATAACTACCTGGACAGGCTCTTGGGACACATCTCTGGTTCTGGGCTATTCTATAGGAATGAATGATGGGAGAGGAAAGATAGGAGGGGTTTCCTATTTTCACCACTGTCTGGGAGACTTTAAGAAGAACTCTGAAGGGAAAATGAAAGTAAAAGTAAAAGAAGGCATGTTTCTCTACATTTGGATGCGCAGGATCTTCTTAGAGGGGAAGGAGGAGGACCGGAACAATGCCCCATCCCAGGAAGACTCTGTTCCATCTGTCACCAGTAAAACACTGTTGTTAAGGACGTTCCAGGACAGGGTAACACTGCCTCTGTGGGTTTCTGCAGCTGTAACTCTTTACAGAGGAGAAAGCCTCGTCTTTCTCTGGAGGAGCAGCTTGTGGTTTCAAACTGCTAACTTTGAGGTTATCAGCCCAAGATAAGACCACTCTGTTACCAGGGCTCCATCTCCAGTAAGAGGTATACAAAAAAGAAAACATCAAAAAGAAACACATACAAACTCACAGCCATCAGAGTGGTCCATCCCGCAGATAAAACTTTGCAGACGGAAAATAAAAATCAAAGCCTTTCTTTGGTATTCATTAAAGACTAGGAAACATATGCATCGATAGCAAAAGAGTCCTATGGAAACAAGCTATCCTTCTACATCTGTTCACCTAAAAATGAATGACTTTTGTCAAAATCAGAGTGGGGGGCGGGAAAGGGGCAACACTAGGTAAGCGTCGCTCCTCTTTCTTTGGAATGAGACTCTAGCAGGATCAAAAGACTAAACCTGGTAAAATCAAAGATATAGTTTTGCAGTTGACATTTACAAAATAATTAATGATGTTTAATATTAAACCATATTCTCTCATTTTTTCCCCTATTTTTGCAATTAAAACATAGAAACTGTATAGAATTTTGCTGGGTTGATATCATAGCCTTAGGAACTGAAACTCAAATATTCTAGCATCATAACATAAGAGCACAGAAAGCTCTAGTTATGAATCATGACCATAAAAGTCTGACAAGCCAGTGGCTGATATAGTTAAATATTTACAGCAGAATGACTTCTACAGTTTAAGATTCAGATAGGTGGATCCCAACCAAAAAAACATCTGCTTTCTCATATTGGTTTGGGCAAGCTGTTGTTGTCCTGACATGACCCAACTTATTGCAGCCAGTTGAATTAAACAACAACAACAACAACAACAACACTGCTCAGTCCTGTATCGTGCTCAGATTTATTGTTCTATGTGAGCCCACTGTGGCAGTCACAATGTCAATCCATCTCCTTAGAGGTATTTCTAGTTTTGTGCTGCCCCTAAACTTTACCGAGAATGATGTGTTTCTCCAGGGGACTGAACTATCATGATAACATGTCCGAAGTACAGGAGAGGAAGTCTCATCAATCTCTCTCCTAAAGAGCGTTCTAGGTTCCCAGTCTCTAAGACAGGTTTTCTTTTTGTTCTTCTGGCAGCCCAGGAAGCTTTAAATATTCTTTGCCAAAAACATGTTGCAAACTCCTCAGTTCTGCAGATTTTACTGTCCACGTTCATGTGAATATGAGGCAACTGGAAATGTCATGGACCTCAAAGTGACATTCTTGTTCTTCAACCCTTGCTTTCAACAAGACTAAAAGAGATCTTTTGCAACCTATTTCCCAAGGTCATACACAGTTGATTGAACTGCATCAATTTTGTTGCAAGTAAAATGAAATCCTTGACAACTTCAGCATTTTATTTTTTCATTTAACACGTTGTTTCTATTGATACAGTTGTGCAGATTTTGGTTTTCTTTGCATAGAGTTATAATCCAGACTAAATGTGGTGGCTTTGATCTTCATCAATAAGTGCTTCAAGTTCTTTCTGATGTTCAACAAACAAGGTTGTGTCATCTGCACATCGCATCACATTAATGAACCATCTTCTAATCTTAAGGCTGCCTTCCTATTCACCAATTCACCTTTTCAGAATGTTGTCCAGCAAACAGAATGTCTGCATGGTAAAAGGATGGTAAAAGGATAAAACACTGATACACGTCTTTCTTCATTTCAAACCGTGCAGAATTTCTTTGTTTTGTTTGAACAACTAAAACTTGGTCTGTGCACAGGTTTAGCACAAGCTCAACTACAAGTGTTAAGGAATTCACATTCTCCACAATGTTTGCTATGATCTACACACTCTAATGGTTTTGCATCATCAATAAACATGCATAAATGTATTTCTCATGTTCTCTGCTTTTAGTCCAGATCTACCTAACATTGACAATGACAGCCATATTTCTATATCCTCTTATGAATTTGAGATAAATTTTCAAGAACTCTGTTGGTGCACTGCTGAAACTGTTATAGAATGAACTTCAGCAAGATTTTATTTCAATATGATATTGGTGATATTCTCTAATAATATTCACACGTTGCAGGGTTACTTTTACTTGGAATGGGCACTCATAGCTAACTCAGATACCAGGATTAGTTAATGCCTTCCAAGCAGGTTGGACTTCTCTAGTTTCATTAGTTCTTGATCATATGCTACCTCTTCAAATGGTCAGCTATCAATCAATTCTTTTCACAAAAAAATGACTCTATATTTTTCTTTTATCTTCCATTGATGCTCCTGTATCATTATTTTTCCCATTGTCTCCTTCAAGATTGCCACTCAAAGCTAGGGAGTGGTGCTGGGAATCTGCAATATGGCTCATATTCTCCCCTCTGCCATACTGGGAAATTCTGCTGCAGGCAATCAGCAGACCATTTGGGAAATACTATTCTTCACTTGAATTTTTGCTTGACTTTTAAAAATTTCCAAGTGCCACCTCAAAATATTTCAAAATCTCTTTGCTATATATACTTAAGGAGCCCTCATAGTAAAGTTGGACTCGGGACTGGACTGCTAAGTGCAAATCAGCAGTTCAACCCTCTGAGTGTCTCTCTGCAGGAGAAAGTTGAGGCTGTCTGCTTCCATAAAGATATATAAATCCTTGGACCCCCTACTGAGGATCACTATGAATTGTCAATAATTCATAGTGATCAGTGGGTGCACAGTTCTGTTTATCTTCCTTTTCATTGTATGTTTTGTCAGCATTTTAATCACAATAGAAAGACAGAAGGGTTATCTATTTAAAGTTCATGCTTAATTTTTTTTGTTTCTATTAGGAAAGACAATCTTGTGGTTCTGGAATAGCAGAAGTAAAATAATTATGTCATCAAGACACAGTTATTGTGATTGTTTAGGAAATCTTAGTGGTATTTTAAATTTCATATATGTAAAAAATCACTGTGGAAGGGTGTTCTGGTACAAATGAATAAATAAATTGCTGGATATGAGTCATGCTCATCCAAGACTGAGAAATAATGGGCAGTAGATCCAAATCTCCCAAAGTCCCACCTGAGTCTCTTACTGAGACTGATGTATATCATGCTCCTCCTCATTCCTCACAAAGGAGGAGCCTGAATGCTGCGCAGGGTCTGCCCTGAGCCATCACGCACATCAGAGCATAAAACAGTGGTTTCTTTTCATCTCACTTCTGACCTCAACTGCTCAGAGCAGGATTTAGATTATTCCAAATGACCTTTTGATCAACTGAGTTGCAGAGAAAGGAGGCATTTAGGATTTTTTGGTAAAACATAAAAAAAAAAAGAAAATAGTTTTGTCTCTCTGCATAGACATACAAAAGAGGCAACTGGAGAATTGGTTGCATATATGTCCAAGGCTGAGTTAGCAGATATTTTCCACCTAAACACTTAAATATTGCCATTTAGTTGCACATGCTTCTGTAGCACAGTGAATTTTTTAAAAATAATTTTATTGGGGGCTCATACAACTCTTAGCACAATCCATCTATACATCCATTGTATGCAGAGCACATTTGTACATTTGATGCCACCATCATTCTCAAAACATTCTCTTTCTACTTAAGCCCCTAGTATTGGCTGTTCCTTTTTCCACCCCCTCCCTCCTTCCCCCTCCCCTCATGGACCCTTGATAATTTATAAACTATTATAATTTTGTCTTGTTGATGTCTCCCTTATCCTACTTCTCCATTGTCCACAGCTCAAGGAGGAGGTTATATGTAAAGGCTTCTAATCAGTCCTTCCTTTCTACTCCACCCTCCCTCCATTTTCCCTTTGTTGCCACTCTCCCCACTCGTCCCAAAGGGATCATCTGTCCTGGACACCCCATGCTTCTGGAAGCACAGTGAATTTTTTGATAGGATTCTTCTAGCCGAAATATGTCTATTTTCCATCCAATGACTGGATGGAACATTTACAAGTAGGGTGTGTAGAACTCTAATATGGGGACTGATCAATTTTGTCATCCCACTTGGTTAAAAATAAGTGAACACTTCAGCAGAAACAGTTGAGCTCACTGCCACCAAGAAAGAAGAGCTGGAAGTGGACAGCATCCTTTGGAACCCAATGCTCCAGCACACCGAGCCTCCGTGGTCCAGGAAAGCCGCTTATGACACCACAGGAGTAGCCCAAGAGGAGGCAGCACCCAGACCAAGATACAGATTGGGATGTGTCCAGCCGAGGGAGCAAATAAAGCTGAGTGCCTTCATTTGGGTCAAGGCCCTTAGAGTATCATCGGCGGTCCTAAAGGAGTTCTGTAACCTTGCCTGAGCAGGAGGAGAAGGGGGCCAACTGGCTGAGGGCCAAAAGCCAGAGAGGAGAGGCTGGGGCAAGCACCCCTGATCAAAAGAACTGGATCCTAAGCATTTCTGATTCTGAATTGTAAACGCTATCTCCCCTCATATGCCGCAGCAGGGAGATTATTATCTGTGAGTTCTATGCAGCCATTGAAATCATCTTTTAATCCCAGTAGAAATTGCTTTGGGAAGTATAGATCGTGCCAGTAGTAGTTCAAAAAAAAGTCAGAGGGTGGGGGTACCTCTAGGAATAAGTCTAGGGTTAAAGTTAAATTGTATTTCTTTCCCTTGTTGTGAAGTAAGACGAGGTCAGACATGCTGCCCACGTCATTTTGGCGGGCTCCTCCAGCAAAACTGCGCTGATTCTTTTCATGTGGCAGATTCCTGTGCCCAGTCGATATTTCACCTAGTGTTCCATCAAAGCCTGTCTTCCTCTGAATCAAAGGTGCTCACCCTTCCCGACGCTACGACCCTTGAATACATTTCCTCATGCTATGGTGACTCCCCCTCCTCCAACTAGAAAATTATTTTTGTTGCTGCTTCATGACTGTAATTTTGTTACGAATCGGGTGAGCCCTGTGGAACAGTCCTTCGACACTCAAAGGGATCAGGACACACTGGTTGAGAACTGCTGCTCTAAATCATTCATTTCTTCTTGAGGTCATCAAAAGTACTGCTCTCCCATGCTGCCTTTCACTGTGCTCTCTTCATCTTTGAATAATTGAGAACGAATAATACCACTAACCCAGGAACAGCATGCAAGACTAAGGCTTTATCCACATCTCTGCTCCTTCTACCAGTGACTGGTATAACTCTGCAACGCGATGAGCATAGTTTATGAATATAAGGAGTCCTACTACTGAGTGTCGTGGCTACTCGCTGGGTGACTAAGAGCAAAGCCAGCAGTTGAAAACCACCAGCTAGCTGTTTGGGAGAAAGGCCGGGCTTTACTCCCATCAACAAGGGCCATCTCAGAACTTCACAAGGACAGCTCCCCTCTGTCCTGCAGAGTGCTACGAGTCGGCATCGATGGACAGCAGAGAGCCTGGCTTTGGGTTTGGTCATGAACTCGTCATATGCCTACTATGCTAGATGCCCAATGAACGATAGTGCACAAGCCCCACTCTTAAAGCAACAGGCATAGACTGGCCACAAAGAAACCTTTTTTCAATAGATAATAAACTCCTGATAGCAAAATGTACTTAATTTCCCCTTTTAGGTAATAACTCCGCAATCACTGAGACCTGATACTTGTTAGTAAAATTAAAAAGATATAATTATGTATCAACTGCATTCTGCTTCATGATTTGGTGGGGCAGGGGTATGTCGCTGGAAGAAATTAACAGGGTTAAAAAGATACAATCAGTCACTTAGGATAGGGGTATGCACTAGAGCAGGAAGAGGAAGCTTTCTGAGTCTTCTCGGCTGGGGGACATATGGGGAACACAGAGGTAAGGTTAGAGACCTCCTAAAAAGACTCACTTGGCAAGACCAATAGTAGGTAGGGTCCCATTAAGCCCCTCACCCAAGGGACAAAGTGAGGTACCCAAGGAAGAGAATCTAGAGGAACCAGAGAGTTTTTGAAGGGCCGCTGTAAAGGTGGAAATGTTCTGGTTGCATACCGTCCGAATTCATACAGGTAAATGGTGCAAGACCTACTACCCATGTAGTCAGGCTCTGAAGCACATGCTTATAAAGCAATTTATACTAGTTTGGGTGCTCTCTTTCTAATGGCAACCTTGCCTGGAAATTGCAAAGTACATGTTCACACTTATCTAGTAAGGGGGCACACCCTACAAGCACCAAGCAAATATGGAAGGTTGCCTTACATTTGGATATGTTATACTTGAAAATGGTCTTGAATGGCCAAGCAGAGTTGATACACTGACGTTTGGATCATAAGGGTGTACTATGGACATCACAATATATGCCTGCAAAGTCACAGAAATCTTATTCAACAAAGATGTCAAAAGTTAAAGTTACTGATTCTCACCAGATTCTCCAGGGAGATCCATATGCTTCTGCAGGTGACAGTTCTCTTTGACCCTTCTTTTCCCAAATGTGTGCATTTTGACTTGTTTTTAGGTTCCATGGCGCTAGTTCCAATGCACAGCATCTCTGGGTGTAACAGAGATGTACGGGACACTGCCTAGTCCCGTAAACTCCTCACAGTCACTCCTATGTTTGAGCCCTGTGTGGCAGCCACTTGGCCCTCCATCCTGTTGGAGAGGCACTGATCCTTTGCACTGATCTTTTTTTTTTTTTACCACAAAGACTGTCCTTCTTCAGTGACTGGTGTCTCCTGATGAGACAGAGGTCCACCATTCTCATTTCTAAAGAGAATTCCAGGTGGATCTCTCCTCAATCACATATTTTTCTCTGGGCATAGGTATTCAATATTGTTTGCCAACACTGTCATTAAAATGCACCAATTCTTCTCAAGTCAAAATAATGTGGTTCCCAAGAAAAGAAAAAATATGGTTCTTCAAGGGACAGCATGTCCAAACGGTAGTTTCTGGCACCCTTCATGGACTAAACTCTGTCCCTTTAAATGCTGTTGGAGTTTGATTTGAAATGGCCCAATAGATTCCCTCAGAACCCACTGTTTTGATTACTCAGTGGATAATGGTGGTAAATGCTGGACTCACCAGGTTATGATAATCTGTTCCATAAGACCATCTTCTTTAGTTCACTTTGCTTAAAAGAATGATGAAAAGATCAGGAAATTGTGCTAGCTCTTTAATCTTCCCACACCCTTTATGTACCAAGCCATGTAAGGTATCAACTTCAATTGTTATCACATGATTGGAATAGATGAGTCAATCAGGGTGCAGAATGGCACCAATGAAACCCACAACTTTCCTCTAGCCCTTTGGTGCTTCCTTCACCCCACTATCATGACCTCATTTCTACCTTACAAAACAGATTTGACCAGAGCATGTATACTGCTACAGATAAGGGCCGACAACACAGGGAATCCAGGATAGAAAAAACCCTCAGGTTCAACAAGGAGAATAAAGATACCAGGAGGATTAGCAGAGGGTGGGGAAGAAAGCGGGGATAGATCACAAGGATCAATCCAGAATACCCTCCCAGGGGGATTAAATAATGAAAAAGTGAGTGAGGGTGATGAGAGACAATGTAACATATGGAAATAATAATCTAGAACTTATCAAGGGTTGGTGAGAGAGGGGAAAGAAATGAGTAGCTGATATCAGGGGCTCAAATGGGAAGAGAATGCTTTGTAAATGATGATGGTGGTATATGTGAAAATGTGCTTGATGCATTGGAGGAATGTATGGATTATGCTAAGAGATGTAAGAGTTCCCAAAAAGAGTATTAAAAATAAGTAAATAAAGCCTGTGCTTCCCTAGAGAAGAATGAAGAATGTACAACAAGGAGAGGGTGAGCACTCTGTTAAGTGTTGCTAAGAGCTCCAGTAAGATGGAAAAGATTGGATTAGTGATCAATTGAATGATTGAAATAAAAAAAGCCTTCTAGGTAAATCACAGTGGTTAAGGAGATATAGAAAACAGATAAGAAATATAGAAGGGTTTTCAGTTAAAGGAAATAGAATGATTAAGAGAAGTTTGGTTTTTTTAAGATGGAAAATATACAGTCTGTTTCTATGAGAATGATCAAGAAAGGAGAGCAGAATTGTTGTTGTGGGATGCTATGATTGTTGTTATCTTCTGTGGAGTCCCACACACAACAGAACAAAACACTCATCAAACCTATACCATCTCCATGATTGGTAGAGGACTGCGTGGTTTTCTCCATAAAAGAAATTCATGCTTAACATCTATGTGTTCAAGAGGGGCCACTACCAGTGCACAGTCTCAACAACAAGTTAAATTATATTTAAAATAATCATAATAATAAACCCCAAGTTTTAGTCAAAAAGAGAGGGGCAACTACCAGATGCAGAAGTAAAATACTTGACATTGGCAGAAACACAACTCTATTAGTCTCAAGTGTACCCCTCTATTTTATCTTTTCTAATAAGTGTATTATACAGAAAATCTATTTTAAATGGGTTTGAAAAATAATAGGGGTGAACTAAGATTTTAGAATAAAATTAGCAATTTCCAGTTTTTTTTCAAATTCATTCTATCCAATTGCAAGTCTCCAAGACTTGCAATAAACAACATAGGAACACTCTGATCATACAGCTCATATCAATTTCCCTTTCCTGTATACTTAGAAAATCACATGGGCACTTCTATCCTGTATTTACAGTCCCTATGAATCAGCACTGACTCAAAGGCAATGAATTTGGTCTGGTTTTTATACTTCTAAATCTCATAATTTCCTGTTCTATAGAATAACATATTTTAATTAGCCATTAATGTGCATAACTATGTGATTGCAACCAAACAACCAAATTCCTGTGAATCGCCATTTCTGG
>PVJH01039622.1:0-16279 GCA_004026705.1 Nesogale talazaci | reverse complement strand
TTGTGCATATTTAAATGGAAGGTAGCTACAGATCGTTCTGCTCGCTCATCTTGGTCTTTGCACTGTGGCAGGAGGGTTAACGTGCTATCAGGGAAAAAGACAATTACAAGTCATGGTAGTCAATACCTGTTCTTTCGCAAATCACACTTGACTGTATTCCTTTTCTTTTTAATTTTTATTTATTTATTGGACTATATTTATTGGACTATATTTCAGAAGTTACCAGGGTGGAGGGGCAGAGTAAAACAAGGCCCTTGGAAAGATAGATTGGCACAGTGGCTGCCACTGTGGGGTCAGACATGAGCCCTTGTGAGGGTGGTTCCGGGCTGGCTGGTTCTGGTTCTCTTGTGCATGGGTTTGCTATAAATTGGACTGGATTCAGCAGCAAGTGAGAATGACAACAGCAGCCCGCTCTCTTGTGTTATCAGGAAGCGGGGCTTCTACATTGTCATCTGACAGCTGCTCTCTCTCTCTCTCTTTTTTTTTTAGTAAGCTTATTTTATAATCTTTATTTCAAAACTTAAAATCATAAGACTAACTTTCCCAGTTCTGAGGCAAATTGGGTGGGCGAGCATCCCCGTAACACCTTGCCAAACAAATCTACATACCACAATCAAGCAAATATTTTAAAAGAGTATTGGAAATTTTGTCTATCTCATTCCTCCTTTACTTGATTTTTTTTGGAGGGGGGCGGGGGAGTGGGAGGGCAGAATTTTTCCCTGTTTGGAGATATTGTTTGGATTGTTTCAGCCAGAGATTACTTCAATCAATAATGGTTTTTTTAGTAGGGAAGAATAGAATAGAAAGCACCTTTCAACCTTTTCTCCCCCCCCCACACACACTTTCATCTTAAAAATAAGTCAATTTTCATAAATTTCTCTTGAAGATTTCAATAAATGGACAGATGTACCATGCTCATGGATTAGAAGGTTCAATATTATTAGCATATTAGTTAAATGTTATTTAAATATTTAATATCATTAAAAGATTCAATATTAAAATATCTGAACATAAATGAGAGATTCAATGCAATCTCAATCATAATCCCAGTTCTTTTTTTTGGGGGGGGGGCATCACTGCCCTCAGGTGGTGGGAGTAGGAGGCCCAACCTTTGCTCCGTGGAGCTGGAATTGAAGCTCCATCCCAGTGGGCCGCAGTCCCGCGCACAACCACTACACCACCAGGGCTCAGCCCCTAATCCCAGTTCTTATTATGTTTTGTGGAATTAGCGCTAAGCCACCATGATCCTTGAAATACTAGCTATTGTAGGCACTATGTCTTTTTTTTTTTTTTTTTCATTTTTACGCATCATTGCCCTGGTGGGAGTAGGAAGCCCAGCCTTGCTCCTGGAGAGCTGTTGCTGGATTTGAACCGTCGACCTTGTGGGTTACAGTCCCGCACACAACCACTGTGCCACCAGGGCTCAGCGTGGGCACTATGTCTTATCCATCACATTGAGGATGTTTTTTCTTATCTCTTTATTATTGTCATTAGGATGAAAGTTTATACAGCATGGTTTTCCATTAATTTGCACACTTTTTATTCTGTGGCATGCACCGTAATCCCCACACTATATGGTAACATGCTTCTCACTCTTCCCTGCTCTTATAGTATTCATGTAATCTTTCCTATTCCTGCCTCCTTTCTGATCTTTGACCCTGGACAAATGCTGCCCATTTGATGTAGTATGACTGATTTTCTATTGGGGCTGTCTACCTTGGAGGCGTTATTGTTCACCTTTTTTTTTTTTTTTGTGGGCATCACTGCTCTCCGGTGGTGGGAGTAAGAGGCCCAGCCCCACTGCTGGAATTGAACCTCCGTCCCAGTGGGCCGCAGTCCCGCACACAACCACTACGCCACCGGGGCTCAGCCCTATTGTTCATCTTATAGGAATGACCATTATTATTTGACTGAAAGTTAAACCATAGTGATAAGTTCAGTCAATTTCTAAGTGCCATGTTCCACTAGACCTGTGGTTCTCAACCTTCCTATTGCCCAACTTTTTTTTTTTTTTTTTGCATCACTGCCCTGATGGGAGTAGGAAGCCCAGCCTTACTCCTGGAGAGTTGCTGCTGGATTTAAACCATCAACCCTGTGAGCCGCAGTCCTGCACACAACCATTGTGCCTCTAAGGCTCAGCATGCCCCACCTCTTTCATACAGTCCCCCAACCATCAAATTATCTTTGTGGCTACTTCATAGCTGTCATTGCTACTGTTCTGAATCGAGTGACCCCTATGAAAGGGTCATTCGATCCTCAAAGGGGCCACAGCCAACAGGTTGGGAACCGCTGCACCAGACTCTATCAAACCATAAGCTTAGTTTTAATGATTTTGAGTTTTGCTTCACATCTGCTTCCTACTCTACCCAGGACCTCTTATTTTGATCCTGGATCCCACCATCATGGTGGACAGCTGTGGCAGCGGATCACTATCTAGTTTTTGTGGTTTCAGGATTGTGAATACTAGAGTTCATTTGGTCAGTTAGTCCTGTGGACTGATTGCATCCATGCAACTTTATTTTCCTCACTCTCTGTGACAAAAGAAAATCTTGGGCTGAGCCCCGGTGGCGTAGTGGTTGTGCGCGGGACTGCGGCCCACTGGGACGGAGGTTCAATTCCAGCAGTGGGGCTGGGCCTCCTACTCCCACCACCGGAGAGCAGTGATTGCCCCCCCCCCCCAAAAAAAAAAAAAAAGGAGAAAGTCTTCCTCTGTTTTGCTGACCTGTGCTTTACTGAGCATGCTATCTTTCTTGGAGTTCTCCTTGCTGATAGATAGGAATCCAGTTGATTTCTGCTTGTTAATCTTGTATCCTGTGACTGTCAAATCCCTCGATTTTGCCCAACAGTCTTTTGTGCAGTCCTTGATGTTCTCTCTCTATAAAGTCATATTGTCTGCAAATAGCAAGAGTTTCACTTCTTTGATTTCTTTTTGTTGTTGAATAATTCTAGCGAGGATTTGGAGCATAATGTTCAATAAGAGTGGTGTTAAGGGACACCCTGTCAAGTTCCCATTTTCAGGGGAAATATTTTCAGTTTCCTCCCAGTGAGTGTGCTACTACTGGCTATTGAACTTTCAAATGTGGCTTTAATTATGTTGAGTTATTTCCTTTCTATTCTTATTTTATTGTGGGTGTTTTTTGTTTTGGTTTTAATTTAGAAATAGGCACTGGATGCCATCAAATGCTTTTTCTGCATCGATTGATATCATCAGATGGTTCTTATTCTTTGTCTTGTCTATGTGGTGGACTACATTGATTCTTTT
This sequence comes from Nesogale talazaci, assembly GCA_004026705.1. Classification (NCBI taxonomy): domain Eukaryota; kingdom Metazoa; phylum Chordata; class Mammalia; order Afrosoricida; family Tenrecidae; genus Nesogale; species Nesogale talazaci. The sequence continues at coordinate 13,017 of PVJH01039622.1, read as the reverse complement.
ATGAATGTTGGATCGTTTTTGCATCCCGGTTATGACTCTCACTTGGTCATGAGTTATTATTGTTTTGATATGTTATTGGATTCTATTGGACAGAATTTTCTCAAGAATTTTTGCTTCTATATTCATAAGGAATATCGGTCTGTATTTTTCTATCTTTACGTGGTTTTGGTATTGGAGTAATGGTCACTTCATAGAATGAGTTTTAGAGTGTACTGTCCTTTTTGATATTCTAGAATAATCTGTGTAGAATTGACGACAGCTCCTGTTTGAAGACTTGATAGAATTCCTCTGTGAAGCCACCTGGCCCTGCGTTTTCCTTGACTGTAAGTTTTTGATGACATTCTCAATTTCTTGTTTTGTTATGGGTCTGTCAGGTGGTCTATGTCCATCTGCATTAATTTGGGTTGGTGGTATATTTCTTGTTACCCATTTTTCCTGTTACTTATCTTGGAGAATAGCTTTTCATAGTTAATATTCTTTTTATTTAAATTAGATCTGTTGTGATGTCACCCTTTTTATTTCTAATTCTATCTACTATATATACTCGAGTATAAGCTGACCCAACTATCAGTTGAGGCACCTAATACAAAGACTGCATTAAAAACGTGCTGACGGCTGAGCCCTGGTGGCATTGTGGTGAGTGCGGGACTGCAGCCCACGGACTTGGTGGTTCAAATCCAGCAGCAGCTCTCTGGGAGCAAGGCTGGGTAGCTCCCACGACCACCAGAGGGCAGTGATGCAAAAAAACATGCTGAAAAACTCATACACAAGTATATAGGTATTTATTTTTCTTTCCTTTGTTAAGTTTGCCATTAGTTTTTCAATTTTGTTAATCTTTTAAAAAAAAGATCTTGTTTTTTCCTATTGTTTCTCTGTTTCCTACATTATTTATTTCTGCTTGAATGTTATGATTTCTTCTGTAGTTGGAGGTTTTATGTTGTCCTTGTTTTAATTGTTGGAGGTATGGATTTGGGAGGTGTCATTTTTCATAGGTGCACTGGTTGCTATAACTTGCCCTCTGTTAACTGCTTTTGCTAGGTCCTAAAAGTTTTGTTATGATTAATTATTATTGTTTATTTCAAGGAATTCTAGTTTTCATGCCTTTATTTGATCTATGACTCAATTTTTCTTTCCAGCACCACTTATTGAAGAGGGCATCCTCTTCCTACTTGATATTTTTTGGGCCCTGATCAAAAATCAGTTGTCTGTATGGTGATCTTTTTATTTCTGGGTTTTCAGCTCTTTTCCATTGCTCTGAATATCTCTTGATATAACAGTACCACACTGTTTTGACCATTGTGACTGAATAATATGTACTAAGGTCAGGTTCTTTGTCTGCGGCTCTGTGCTTTATGCTTTCATTACTGCTTTTTAGCCATGCATAGTACTCCATTGTATGTGTATACCAATTTTTTAAGCCATTCGTCTGTTGATGGAAATTTAGGTTGTTTCCAGCTCCTTGCAATTGTGAGCTGTGCTGCAATGAACATTGGAGCACAGATGTCTGGCTGTGGTTTGTTACTTGCCTCTTCTGGGTATAGGCCCAGTACAGGGATTACTGGGTCATATGGTAGCTCAATTTCCATTTGTTTTAGATATGTTCAAATCGATTTCCATAGCGGCTATACATACTTACAGGTCCACTAGCAGTGAATGAGAGTTCCTATCTCCCACAACCCCTCCGACACTGGTTGCTTTCTGATATTTTTGAATTGGGTGATCTTCGAGGGTGTTAGGTGGTATCTCGTTGTTTTAATTGACATTTCTCTTATGGCTAGTGATCAGGAACATTTTTTCGTATGTTTATTGACGATTCAGAGTTCTTTCCTTGTGAAACTTCTGCTCAGGTCCTTTGCTCAACTCCTCAGTGGGCAATTATTTTTTTCTTTTTGGAAATATAGCAGAGCATTGTAGATTTTAGTAAGAAAGGTTTTTGTCTGATGTGTCATTGTTAAAAATGTTTTCCCAGTCGTGAGCTCTCTTATTATTCTCTTGGTAAATTATTTCGAGGTACACGGTGTTTTATCTTTAGTATATTTCACTTGTCAATTTGTAACTCATCTATATTTGTGTTCTTCCCTATTTAGAGTAGCCTATGTATTCCCTGTGCCAAAGCGCTCAGGTTGGTCCCAATTCCCTCATTGAATGCCCTAATAATTCGGGGTTTTGCCTTGACGTCTGTGATCCACCTTGAGTTTATTCTTATGCATGGAGTGAGATAAGGGTCTTGCTTCATTTTTCTGCAGCTATCCATTTTTTCAAGCACCACTTGTTGAAGATGGCATCTGCTTCCCATTTGATATTTTTTGGACCCTTTTTTTTGGGGGGGGGGGCATCACTGCTCTCCAGTGGTGGGAGTAGGAGGCCCAGCCCCACTACTGGAATTGAACCTCTGTCCCAGTGGGCCGCAGTCCCACGCACAACCATTACACCACCGGGGCTCAGCCCTGGACCCTTCTTACAGATTGGTTGTCTATATGCTATTTTATTTGTGTTTTCAGTTCTTTTCCATTGATCATTATATCAATACCATGCAGTTTTGAGCACTGTGGCTATAGAATATGTGCTAAATGCAAGTAAAGTAAACCCGCCCTCCCACTGTGTCCTGCTCCCTGAGGAGTTCTCTGCTAATTTTGGGCTTCTTCCCTCTCCATATGAGGTTAGTGATTTTTTTTTCCATTTTCTTGAAGAAAGATAGTAATTTTACGGGGACTCCATGTTGACATCTTTACTATATTGAGGCTTCCAATCCACGAGCATGGAATATTCTTCCATTTGTTAAATTCAGTCTTGGTTTCTTGTAAGAGTGTTCTGTAGTTTTCTTCATATAAATCTTTTGTTCTTTTAGTTAGGTATATACCTAGATATTTCCATTTGTGTTTGGCTATGGTGAAGGGTACCACCTTTTTTATCTCCTCTTCTGTGGTCTTATCCAATGTGTATAGCAGTCTGATAGACTTCTGTTTGTTCATCTTGAATCCTGCCACTCTGCCATATTCCTCTACTGTTTCCAGTACTCCCCTTGTGGAACATTAAGGATTTTCCATATATAAAACCATACTATCTGCAAATAATGAGTTTCACCTCTTCTGCAAGCAAATACCTTTGCTGTTAGCTAAAATCTGCAGTATAATGTTAAATAAGAGTGGGGACAAGAGACACCCTTTGTATGGCCCCCTTTTTCAGTGGGATTGTGCTAATCTTTTCTCAATTGACTACCACGTTGGCTGTTGGTTTTTCATATATAGCTCGAATTGTCTTGAAAAGTTTTCCTTCCATTTCTATCTTATCTAGTGTCTTTAACAGAAATTAGTGTGGGATGTTGTCGAATGCCTTTTCTGCATCAATATTATTATGTGGTTCATATAGTTTCTCATGTCAATGTGTTGAATGATACTAATGGTCTTTCATATGTTGAACCATCCCTGGTGTGATAAGTTGGCTTGTTGTGTCAACATGGCCAATGAACACATGTGAGATTAATTAAAGGACAGAGGTATAAATGGCTTGGTGAACCTTGGCTTTATCACTCTTGCTCTTGGGTCTTCAGACCAGTGTTCAGTCAGCTGCCTCTGTGCCTCCATTTACAAGTTACACTACCCATGGGACACCTAATTTGTGACCTGTGTTGCTATAAGTTGAGGTTCCTTCAAGCTCTGCTTTGTCACACTCCTGGAATATACATACCTTAATCTGGAGACTGTCGGACCCTCTCATCTGACTGACTGCCTGTGACTAGATAGCCTGAATTGTTCTACAGAGGGCTACCCAGTGGCTCTCAAGTCTTGAAGGACTTGCCAGTGTATTAGCTGTCATATGAAAGTGAGATGTACTGAGCCACTTGTACTCTTTTAAAGGTTAATTAACGGTTTATTTCTTATGTTAGATCTACCCATATATATCTGTATATATAAAATTATTAGTGTCCTGGTTTTTTTTCTCTAGAGAACCCTGTTTAACACATCTGGTATGAATCCCACTTGGTTATGGCGAATTATTTGCTTTATGTACTTTTGTATTCTATTGACAAGTATTTTGTTAAGGATTTGCATCTATGTTCTTTAGGGATATTGGCCTATGGTTCTTGATTCTTGTGGGATTCTTGTCTGGTTTTGATATCAGTTATACTAGCTTCATAGAATATTCTGGAAGAGTTTGTGTAGAATTGGTGTCAGTTCATCCCTGAATGCTTGGTAGAAATGTCCTATAAGCCATGTGGTCCAGGGATTTTTTTTGTTGATAATCCCTGGTGAATAACTTTATCCATTTCATCTATTTGCTATGGATCTGCTGAGTTCATCCTGTTGAGGGATAGTCTAGGAAGGGGTGGTTTTTCCAAGAATTTGTCCTTGTCTTCCAAGTTGTTTAATTCATTGTACTTTGTAGTATATTTGTACTTTGTATTACTGTGTAATTATGTATCCTTTTGATTTCATTAGACTCTGTTGTAATGTCTGCTCTTTTATTCCTCATCCTCGCTATTGAAATTTGTTCCCCTCCTTTCTTTGGTTAGGTTTTCTAGACATTTGTTGATTCTTTTTATCCTTTCAAAGAGCCAACTTTAAGCAGCATTTTTCCCCAGTTTTCTTATTTTCCCTGTCTTGAATCTCAGCCCAGATTTTTATTATTTCTTTTCTTTTGCTATTAGGAGGATGGTCCTGTTGAACTCTCCTCCAATTGCTGTAAATTTTATACCAGCATATCAATCATAATTTTCTTTTCCTTTATCATGTGTGCATGTATTGCTGTGAAACTCCATCTGATAACTAACTGCCTTTGCTGTGTCCCTTAAATTTTGGTACATCGTGTTCTCATTCTTGTTGGTTTATAATATTTTTCAAATTTCATCTCTGATATGGGCCAGTACACTCCCCTTTTGCAATAGGGAGTTATTCATCCTTCAGTTGTTTGCTCTTGTTTTCTTCATCTGCCTTTTGATTTCCAGCCTTATAGCACAGTGGTCAGAGAGAGAGAGAGGTCTGTATGTTATCAATGTGCTTAAATTTATGCAGATTTGCCTTATGCTGTTGCATTTGGTCTACCTTCGAATATGTGCCCTGTAAGCTTGAAAAGAATGATTTTTTTTTTTTTGATGAAGAGCTCTGTAAATATCAGGTCAAATTGTCCAATTGTAGTGTTTAGCTCTCTAGTCTCCTTGTTGAGTTTCTTTCCCTGTGATCGATCTTTTTCAGAGAGTGATGTACTGAAGTCACCTACTATAATTGTTGAGGCTGTGCTTTCTTTTTTTGTCCTTTGGAGTGTTTGGTTGACGTATTCAGTAGCTCTCATTCGGAGAATATATGTTTAAAATGCTTAGTGGTTATTTGCCTACTGTTCCCTTTAGCATTATTTAGTGTCCCATTTTATGGTTTGAGGTCAACTTTTTTTCAAGATTAGGATTGTAACCCCTACTTTTTTTTGAATTGCTGTTTGCTTGGTTTGCTTTTCTCCCGCCTTTGACTCTCAGCCTATTTTTATCTGGGGTCTACAGATGTGTCTTCTATAGGCAGCAAAATGGTGGGTTGTGTTTTCTACGTCAGTTTGCTAGGCTCAATCTTTTAATGCCTGAGTTCAGTCCATTGATATTCAGGGTTATTATCTGTGAAGAGTCTATGGACTCTGATGTTATTGTGGACTCTGATGTCATTTTATACCCTTTTTTGGGGTGTTATATTACCCCCCTCTCTTATCAGTCCTGTTGTGCATATGTATAAGTGGGTTCATTCTTGATTTCTTTCCACCCTTAAGTCAATTCTATCTTTGGTGCTGTTTTCTCTCTGTTACTCCCTCAGTGAGACTGTTCTGTGTGGTGGTCTCTTATTTATGCTTGGTGAATGTTGTTCTTGCCAACATACTGGGTTGGCAAGAATCTTTTGTAGGAATGGATTTCTTCTAATGGATTCTTTTGCGTTTTTTTCTTAGATAATTTGGCTGGATAGAGTATTCTTAGGGTTGTGCTATTTTCCTTCAGTTTTTTGAATGTTATTCCTCTTCTTCATAGTGTCCACTGGTAAGGTCTGAGCATATTCTTACTTGGGAAACTTTATATGTGATTGCTCTCATGATTTTGTCCTTTATCTCAAAGTTTGACAGTTTAACTGTTATGTCCCTAGTGACTTCTTATAATTCTGTCTAACTGGTGTTCTTTCAGCCTCCAGAATGGTTGCCTGGTTTTCATTCATTAGGTTGGGGAAGTTTTCCTCCAAGGAGTCTCTCGCTCTTGTCAAAATGACTTCTTTCTTATGTTTTCCTCTGGTATTCCAATTATTCTGATATTGGTTTCTCTCCATAGCATCAGCCATAGTTCTTTTTTTTTTTTTTTTTTTTTTGTGGGCATCACTGCCTCTGGTGGTCGTGGGTGCTACCCAGCCGCCGCTGGATTGGAACCGCCAAGCCTGCAGGCTGCAGTTCCGCACTCAACCACTTATGCCACCGGGGCTCAGCCCCAGCCATAGTTCTTAAGCATTCTTCGGTTTCTCTGATGATCTTATAAGATTTTCACTTGCCTTTGTTGAAGTTTTCTTGACTGTCCTCTAGGTCACTGATCCAGTTCTCTGCCTCCTCCAGTTGACTGGCAAAGTCCCTGAATCTACTACTGGTTCTTGTTATCTTGTGTCTAATCCTCTTGTATTTCCTTTTGGTGTATAGTCTTTATCTCGTCTACCATTTCATCTTTTTTCTGTATTGTTTTGCTCACATCCTGTATGAGTCCAAGCAGCATTCTGAAAATTTCTTTCTGTGGCAGTTCAGTGTCTGCTTCTATGCATGTTGTTAGGTTTAGGACATCTTCTGCCATTGCCTTTTGTTTCTACTGTTTTGTTTTTTTTTTGGCATCACTGCCTCCAGTGGTCGTGGGTGCTACTCAGTGCCGCTCCTGAGAGCTGCTGCTGGATTTGAACTGCCAAGCCTATAGGCTGCAGTTCTGCACTCAACCACTTATGCCACCAGGGCTCAGCCCTCTACAGTTTTTTTATTGAGGTTGTTGAGGCTGATTGCTGTTTGTATTGTGTTGTTTTAGATGGCAGACAGGTGCCATTTTCCAGGGAGTCAAAGAGCACTGGCTCATCCTGGGAGACTAGTAGGAATGCTTCTTCAAAGTGCCTGCAGCTAGTTTCACTATGGAATTGGTCTACCACTTTATCCTCCTATGGCTTCACTACTTCCTTAGTCAACCAGTATTCTGTTATTTGGAGGGCAAGTTGGATGTTCCTTTCAGGGGTCACTATTGGTTTGATTGGACCCATGAGGATGGTGCTGCACTTGGTGATCTCACAAGAAGCCATCATGGTGTGGCCCATGGCAGCTTAGGCGGTGCCACAGGTGGCATGCAGGGATGCTGCTGCAACCCGAGCGCCACAGAAGCCTGGTGGGTTACCCAATTTGGTGTAAAGCACAACAAATCAGGGCTGGAGTTGCCCTGGTCAGGTAGATCTCTGGAGATTGGGCATAGATTCGTGTACCAGCATGGAATGTTGAAGAGTGTTGACTGAGGTGCCTTAGGCTGTTTTAGGCACTATGGAAAATGGGAGGAATTTCTTTCAGTCCCATGGGACCACAGAGAACAAGTAGGAGCTCCTGTATCCAGGCAGGCAGAATTTCCCCCGAAGAAGGTGGGCGGGATTTCACCAGCCTCTTGTTAAGCACTGCAGAGGGCGGAGGAAGGTAGAATTTCCCTGGGAAGAAGTTGGGTGGGATATTCCCTGGCGGATGTTGAGCGGGCTTTCCTTAGCCGTGGGATACACTGCAGAGGGTGATGCTCTCTCAGTTGGGTGGAAGGCAGGTGTAAAGGCCTGTGGCTAGGGGGAGTGGTCTGGAGGTCAGCAGTGGCATGTGACAGAAAAGAGCATAGAAAAAGAAGGAAAAAAAACCCCACTAAGCCTGGTAAGACTGTGGGGTAACAGAGAGAAGAGAGACAAAAGTAACAATATAGCTGGGCCCCAATCCTTGCCTGTGGGGCTGGCGGGGTTAAATCCCTGTCCCAAGGTAGCAGCAAGCCATGGCTGTGCTGAGATCAGGCTCCTGCACCCACTCCAATTGGTCCCAGCTTTGGCAGAGACAGGAACAGAGCTAGTGTCAAACCCTAGCCAGCCTTGACTCTGGTAAGCTAGCTCCTCAAAAGTGAGTGGATCTGTGCCGACTTATCTTTATGATGCTCCTCCTGTGATGAAGCAATGCGAAATTTCCCTCTTAGTAGCTCTCCTTGCTGATTTCTGTGGAGTCCCTCTGGTATGTGTTGCTAGGTCACCAACTTTCTGAAGACACCCCCAAATTACAAATTATTATTTTCATATCTTACACCATCTGCTGTTTCCCTTCACCCACATTTCTGTTGTTTTTCCCCCTAGGCGGGGGTGGTGGTGTTGTTATATGTTGGATTGTGATTGGTTTCACATTTTTCCTTCTCCCCCCTCATTCCTCTTATTCTCGTGGTATTGCTACTCCTCGGTGCCTGAGTGGTATCTGTCCTGGTTTCCATGTGCTGAGACTTCTTTTTTTTTTGTTTTGTTTTTTTGGGCATCACTGCCCTCTGATGGTGGGAATAGGAGGCCCAGCGTTGCTGCTGGATTTGAACCTCCAATCCAGTGGACTGCAGTCCCACAAGACTTCTTATCTCTACCAGTGAACATACTCTTATCTAGTTTAGTTTGTAAGGTAGAACTGAGGTTTCGATAGTGGGGGCGTGGGAGAGTATTAAAGAAATAGAGAACTGTTGTGTGTTCCAGTGTTCCTGGTTGGCTCAACCCTTTCTTATGACCCTTCTGTGAGGTGATGTCTAAGTGTCTACAGATGGCATTTAGGTCTCCACTTTGACTTCCATTATTTGCATAATTGTTTTGGGGTCTTCTGGTGTCTGATACTGATCCCATTGATATCTCATGATCACACAGGCTGGTATGCTTTCTCCATGTGGACTTCATTGCTTCCCCAAGCATTCTTTTTTTCTACATGAGTTCCTTGACATCATATTCCCTTCACACACCCTTCCCCACCCCTGTATATCCTCCCCTGAAATCCTTTTCTATTTGCCATCTCTATAGGTTCACCAGTCATAGGTTTCATATATTGAAAAAAAAAAAACATATAGCACATATTCCAGAGGGTGACAGCCAATGACAAAACAACTCTGAGAATTCCCAATATGAACAAATCAAACCAAAACAAACCGAAAATACAGAAAAATTTGGAGACCAGATCAGTTGCGGCATGTATCGTAGCAGAGGATCTATTGACGAAGTTTTAACTGTTCAAGTCAGACTTATGTCTTTCATCTTCTGTACTTCCAAATCACCCTCTTGAGTAACCACTTTCCTCCCATGTCTCAGTTATAGAGGGAGTTCTCTGAAAATGTACTTCCTATGTAGTTCCAGAAAGGAATCTTGGGCTCCCACTGTAAACCATAGCCTCTGTACACTGGTTTCTCACCGCTTCGGCTCTGATACTAGTCCCTTGTTCAAGTTTGAATTACAACTTACCATCCTTTGGTGACGGATTATAATGTGCTTTTTACATGTGGACTTAGTTGACATCCCACTGAGATGGTTGCTTGCTTGGAAACAAGACTTTAAGATGCTATTTTATTTGATAGCCGGGCTTCATCTGCATTCTCCACTCCATTTTGCTATAGGCGCCCAGGCACTCTGTGTTTCCTGCCTGAGGGCGAGTATGGAGTTGGCCATGATGTAAGGACTAATTGTTCTTAAATTGACACCGCTGTCTTTGGCTTCCTCAGGTACCATGTAATTTCTGACTAAAGTCCTCAGGTTAATAATGTGTCTAAGGTAGAATTCTGTTCACCCAGTGGAGTTCTTGCTTGGGATTACTGTGGCATAGCCTCTGGAGCATGTGGTGTGACCCAAACAACCAGAATTCAGTGATCCTATGTTCCATGGCACCCAGTCTCGTTCCCTGGGATTCCCGTAGGCTCTCAGTTCAATGTGGCTACTGAAGTTGTTCCCGAAGCCTGTGTCCCACAAAGCCCTTTTAGTCATTCTTCCCTCCACCTAGGGGTCAGTCCTCCCTCTTTTTCTTCCAACAGAGCTACCTTTGTTCCCCCCACCCCCAGAAGTGTTTGCTCCTTTCCCCGCTGCTGCATTGTCTTTCCCATCCTTTCCCCACATCCCTCTGATAGGACTTACTACCTGCCTGGAGGGGCCTCATCATAGATTTACATGACAGCCACTCAGTAGCCAATATCTTCTCCCCTTCCTTGGCCATGTGTTCCCAGCTGATGTGAGGTGTCCTCTGGTCAAGTAATCTATAAAATACTTACCTAGAGCGTTTGATTCATTAGCACTGGTCAGGCTCTCTCCTCTCTACCAGACTGTATGGCTTCCCAGCCAGAAGACTGGATATCCTACAAGCCTGAACTGTGCCTGTTCTGATTCCTGTTCCTACAACGTGAACTCAAACAGCATTCATCCTTTTTGTGCTTGACTAATTTTGCTTAGTATAATGTCCAGATCCCTTCACATCTTGAAGCATTTCATGGTTTCATCACTGTTTTTAAGGGTTGTGTAGTATTCCATTGTGTGCAAGTACTAGAATTTTTTTATCCACTATTCTACTGATGGGAATGTAGGTTATTTCCAGCTTTTTGCTATTGTGAACTGTGCTGCAATGAACATGGAGGAGCAAATGTCTGTTTGTGATGTTTCTTATTCCTTTGAGGTATATGCCCAGAAATGGTATTGCTGGATCATGTGGTATTTCTACTGTTGTTTTAGGTATCGCCATATTGCCTTCCACAGTGGCTATACATATTTTTGGGTTTTTTTTGTTTGTTTTTTGGACATCACTGCCCTCTGGTGGTGTGGGAGTAGGAGGCTCAGCCTTTGCTCCGTGGAGCTGGAATTGAACCTCCGGATATCCCAGTGGGCCGCAGTCCCGCGCACAACCACTACACCACCGGGGCTCAGCCCGGCTATACATATTTTCAAGTCCACCAGCAGTAGATAAGAGTTCCAATCTCACCACACCCTCTCCAACATTTGCTATTCTAAGTCTTTTTTGTTTATTTAAAAAAGTCTTTTAAATAAACTGTTTTTAAACAGTTATGGGTGTTAGGTGGTATCTCCTGGTTATCCTTCATGAATCCTCTTTGCAGGCCCTTTGGCCACTTTCTCAGAGAGTTGTTAGTATTTTTCCTGTTGTAGTTTTGTAAGATACTTCCCTCCCCCCCACCCCCATCACTGCCCTGGTGGGAGTAGGAAGCCCAGTCTTGCTCTTGGAGAGTTGATGTTGGATTTGAACCGTCAACCCTGTGAGCCTCAGTCCCGCACACAACCACTGTGCCACCAGGCCTCAACTGTAAGACACTTTAGATCTTAGTAAATAGACCTTTTTCTGTTATGTGGTTGCTAAATATCTTCTCCCGGTCCATGGGGTCTCTTTTACTCTTTTAATAAAGTCTTTGGATGTACACAGTGTTTTATTTTTAATAGGTTCCACTCATCTATTTTGTCATCCATAGAGGTTGTTTCCTTTGTTATTTATTTATTTATTTATTTATTTATTTATTTTTAGGCATCACTGCCCTCAGGTGGTGGGAGTAGGAGGCCCAGCCTTTGCTCCATGGAGCTGGAATCGAACCTCCATCCCAGTGGGCCGCAGTCCTGCACACAACCACTACGCCACCGGGGCTCAGCCTCCTTTGTTATTTCTTACAGCCCATGTATCCCCCGCACTGGGATTCTAACTTTGAGTTTTACATCCAGGTCTTTGATCTACCTTGAGTTTGGTTTTGTACATGGAGTGAAATATGAGTCTTGTTTCATTTTTCTGCAGGTAGACACCCAACTTTTCCAACACCACCGTTTGTTGAAGAGGGTATTTGCTTCCCATTTAATGTTTTTTGGGCCTTTGTTTAAATTCAATTGTCTGTATGCAGATATTTTTATTTCTCGGGTTTTTACCCTGATCCATTTGTCCACTTATCTCTCAGTAAATCAGTACCAGGCTGTTATGACAACTGTGACTGTATAGTCGGTTTGAGGCTTCTTCCCTCTCCATATAAAGTTAGTAATCTGGTTTTCCATTTCTTTGAAGAATGCTAGCAGGATTTGGATCTGGATTGTACTGAATTTGTAGACTGCTAAAGGTAGCGTTGACATTTTCACAAGATTGAGTCTTTCAATCCATGAACCCGGGGTATTCCTCCATTTGTGTAAATTCCTTTTTGTTCCTTGTTAGGTTCTGTAGGTTTACTCGTAGAGGTCTTTTGTTGTTGTTAAATTTATTCCTAGATATTTCAGTTTCTGCGTGGCTATTGTGAATGGTATTATTTCCTTGATGTCTTTTTCAGTGTTCCCATCTCTGGTAGATAGAGATTGTGGACGCTTTAGGGTTCTCCATATATGAAACATATTGTGAAGCAAATAGTGAAAGTTTGCTTCTTCTTTACCCACATGTGCTCCTTTGATTTCTTGTCATTATCTTATAGTTCTGGCTAGGACTTCCAGCACAATATTGAGTAAGAGTGGGGATGGGGAACATCCTTGCCAGTTTCCCTTGTTTAATGGAGATGTTTTCAGCTTTTCTCCATTGAGCATGAGATTGGCTATTGCATTTTCATCTATGGCCAGGACTTTTCTTCTGTGATACTGCTGCCTGAGTTTGAACTGCCAACCTTTAGTTTAGTAGTTGAGCACCACCTAGGGATCTTCACATCAATGAAAAAGAACAAACTAATCATGCAGCCACAACACTGAATAAATTACAAAAACAATACTGAGGGAAGGAAGCCAGACACACAGAAGTGCATACTGCGTGGTTCCATTATATATATTATAGACTAGGCAAAACCCAGAAACCTGAACAGTGGTTGTTTCTGAGGAGGAGGAATGACTGGGAAGGGCCATGAGTGCTAGATGGGTGATGGAAATGTGCTTAATTTGCGAGAGGGCGGTGTCTTACATGTTTGCTTGAGATGTGTATGTTTTCAGTGCATGGGTATTTCCAAATTTGTTTTTAATGGAGTAAATAGGAGGAGAATACGTGATTCAAGAATGTCAGGAGGGG
>PVJH01039621.1:0-16267 GCA_004026705.1 Nesogale talazaci | reverse complement strand
GCCCAACAAAATGACTTTGAACTATTCAGTTAAAAATTACCCCAATTGGCTCAGTCAAGAGCAATGTAGCCGAGAGAAAGTACCAAAACCCAAATGAAGGCTGGATAGTGGGACGGGAGGAAAGTAAAAGGAAATAGAGGAAAGAACTGGGAGGCATAGGACAGTTATAGAGGTCTAACTACAGGCTTGTATGTAATGTAAATACATTTATATACAATGACAGGGGAATAGAGCTATGTACATATATTTATAAAGTATTTCGGTAGCAGATGGACACCGGGTCTCCACTCAAGTACTCCCTTAATGCAAGGAGAATTTGTTCTACTCACACAGCACTTTGATGTTTACCTTCCCTGATAAAATTGCTGAAGACAAAGCAGCTGCATAAGCAAATGTGGTGGAGAAAGCTGATAGTGTCCTGCTAGCAAAAGATTTAGTATCTGGGTTCTTAAAGCCTTGAAGGTAAACAAGCGGTCATCTAGCTGAGAAACAACAAAGCCCACATAAAGGAAACATACCAGCCTGTGTAATCATGAGGCGTTGATGGGATCAGGTGTCAGGCATCAAAGACCCACAACAAAACAAACAAAAAGTATATCAAAAAGAATGAGGGGGGAGGCAGAGTGGAGACCCAAAGTGGACACTTCCTGTCAGAACGACCAAAAGGAATTGACGAGCCAGTCAGGGTGCAGTAAAACACTGATGAAACACACAACTTTCCTCTGGTTCTTTAGTGCTTCCCCACCCCACCCCGACTACCCCAATTCTATCTACAAATCTGGCTATACCAGAACATATACCATATTTTTCAGACCATAAGACGCCCTTCATCCCCCCCAAAAAGTGGAAGGAAAACAAGGGTGTATCTTATGATCTGAAGGTGTGGTACCCCAGAACATTTTCGTATCCTGGTACTGTTTGGTTCAGAATATTTTTTCCTGCTCCAAAAACTTGGTGTGTCTTATGGTCAGAAAAATACGGTATACTGGTACAGGTAAGCTATCGCAACACAGGGAATCCAGAGCAGATAAAACCCTCAGGACCAAAAAGGGGAGCAGCAATACTAGAAGGGTAAGGGCTTGGGGGGGTGGGGTGAGGGAGTAAGGAGAAAGTGATCACAATGATCGACATACGGCCCTCATGCCAGGGGAACAGATAGCAAAAAAGTGGGTGAAATGAGACAGCAGTTGGTGTAAGATCAATAATAATAATAAACTTATCAATTATCAAGGGTGCAAAGGGGAGAGAGGCTTGGGGAGGGAGGGGAGGAAATGAGCTGATGCCAGGGGTTCAAGTAGAAAGTGTTTTTAAAAAGATGATGACCAGGCTGAGCCCTGGTGGCGCAGTGGTTGTGCGCAGGACTGCGGCCCACTGGAATGGAGGTTCAATTCCAGCAGTGGGGCTGGGCCTCCTACTCCCACCACCGGAGAGCAGTGATGCCACCCCCCCCCAAAAAAAAAAGATGATGACAACATATATATAGATGTGTTTGACAAAATGGATATATGTGTGGATTGTGATAAGAGCTATAAGAGCACCCAGTAAAATGATTTAAAAAATTTTCTCCCAGTTATATATCTGTTAGATGGACCTTGATAAAGTCAAGGTTAGGTAGAGGGAGCTGCCTGTTGCCTCATATTAAGGAGACATTTCACGGGAGGAAAAATGCTCTGAGAAAAGTCTTGGCTATCATAAGTAAAACACCGCCAGTTATACATTGGACCTTTCAGTTTCGTGGTGCATTGTTTTCTTTCTTCCTTTTTTTGGAGTTTTTTTCTCCTCTGTTAATTTGCATACTTTCTAAATGACTACAATATTTGATCAGAGTTCTTTTCTCATAGCACTACAAATGTACTAAGGAACTGAATTTTTTAATTAAGCCTTTTTTAAGAAAAAGTTTATCATTCAAATGAAACTCAGGTTCTGAGAAAAATATGAAGAATGGCATTTAATATTAGTAAGAGGAAGCACAAAGTTTTTCAAAAATTAATTTCAGGGTATATCTTAGAAGAGGTTGGTTTAATATTGTGTTGTTTTATTGCTTATAGGTGTGTATGAAATTAAAAGTTTTATAATATTTTATAAATTTATTTTATCCAGGTTTAGAGACCTTTAGCCAGTTAATTTATCAAGATCCTTATGGGACTGTGAGTATGATTATTATATATTACTAGAATCATTGCCTAGAGCTGTTACCCCTAGAATTAAAAATGTAAGTTGTGTAACTATTGTTCCTTAAAGGGTTATTTTCCCAAAATGTTTCTCTTTGCTGATAAGTACTATTTTCCTTGGGGCGGGGGACTCTATTTTATTCAGTATTTGCATGGCCAGTTAGTCTTTATTGAGTACAATTTAAAGCTGGAAGAAGCAATCAAACGTTTGTTTTGTTCTTCTAGTTCACTATCAACGAATCCACCATTATTGACTCGCCAAGGTTTCCTCATAGAGGAATATTAATAGATACTTCCAGACACTATCTGCCAGTGAAGACTATTCTTAAAACTCTGGTAAGCATTGCACTAAACAGAATCCACTGTCCGTTCTGAACATGGGCCCCATGTGTGCTGTGATTCCATGATGAGTGAGGAGGGGTTTTCAGTGTTCACGTGTGGAACAGGTGCGCCGCCCTGCCCCTCTCCCTGGCTCCTGGGGGTGGGGGCGGGGACTGTATCTTCTCAGTGTGGAGAGAAAGGGTCTCCGCAGGGAGCATGTCTGTATCACACACCTTCAGGCATGACTGTTCCGGGAATGGAAGTGCTGGCGGCACTGTGGTTGCGTGTTTGGCTGTTCACAGCTCCCGGCTGCCCTGCCAGACACACAGGCCACAGTCTGATTCTGATCCAGAAACCCGATGGCATTTCGGTCCTGCAGGGCCATGACCTGGAAGCAAGTGGACGGTGGGTGTTCCGGTGTGTCCATTCTCACTCAGGGCAGCCCTGTAGGACAGCAGAGCTGCTACGTCCTGCAGAGGGCCAGGAGGGCGTGTCTCCTACAGGCAGCTGCCCAGTCCACTCACCCTCCAGCTGATCAGTTAGCAGCCGGGACTTTGACTGTAGTCTGGGTGGACCTTGGTCAAAGCATGGGTTTGGATTTTGGGGTAGGACTGCTCACTACCTGTATGCCTGCATGACACCCTCCTTAGATTTTGTCAGCTCGACTGACTTTTGTAAAGTCAGGCACAGAAAGGGGCCGGGGGCTGTTTTCCACCTCCGGGAGCACTGACCCTTGGATCCAGGGAGGGGGAGCGAACCACTCTTTTCTCCTAAGATCCTTTGATTCCATTCCCATCCCCATCCCACCCCCACCCCCATCAGCTGCCAAGGCAAATGCACACAGAGGAGATTGTTTTTCTGAACCTTCACCTGCTCATTTAGGAACACAGCATGCTGTATACAAAAAGAATTTCTATATGTAATAACCTGAATTTTTTTTTTTTTTGCTCCAAAAGACATTACTGTCCATTTTATGCATGGAGTAAATGTTCAGTGTATGAAGCTCAACTGTAGATCACAGCAAATAAGGAATCACGTCAATTAAAAAAAATCATTTTATTGGGGACTCATACAGCTCTAATCATAACATATACATACATACTTTGTGTCAGTTTTTATATCTTTTCTGGGTGGGGTGGGACTCATACAGCTCTTATCACAATCCGTACATCCATCCATGTGTCAAGCACATTTGTACACTTGTTGCCATCATCATTCTCAAAACATTTGCTTTCTACTTGAGCCTTTGATATCAGCTCCTCATTTTCCCCCTCCCTCCGTCCCTCCTGGAATTATCTCAATTGTATTTTCTAAAAATTAGCGTGAATTTGTATGTCTCATTTATTCACTTTTTTGGGGGGGTGGGCATCACTGCCCTGGTGGTGAGAGTAGGAGGCCCAGCCTTGCTCCTGGAGATCATTTATTCACTTTAAATGTGTAACACAAATCATGGTGATATGACTTTTTAAAAGTTTAAAGTTGTGCTTTTTAAAATAAACAAACAAAAACAAAACCCACTACATTATAGACATGTTTCTATGAAAGAATATATAGGTCTGTATCACATTTTTTGGTTTGTTTTTGTTTTTTGGGCATCCCTGCCCTCTGGTGATGGGAGCAGGAGGCCCAGCCTTTACTCTGCTGGAATTGAACCTCCATCCCAGTGGGCCGCAGTCCCACGCACAACCATGGTCTGTATCACATTTAATCACAGTTGACTCTCCTGTGCTACGTCGCATACTATATTTCACCAGTCTGAGTCCAGGTTTATTATCACAAACAGTGGTGAAGAGTAAACATAGCCTCTATTTGCAGATTGGCTAGGATTATTTCCTGGGGACAAATCTTGGAAGGGAAATGCCTGGCTCAAGGATGTTTACTGGGGCGAATCAGAAATGATTACACTAGCATTCCAGTTCATGCAGGCACAGGCTTATTCCAAAATAACCGTGTTTACCTATTTTATTTTGGGCATCACTGCCCTGGTGGGAGTAGGAAGCCAGCCTTGCTCCTGGAGAGCTGCTGCTGGATTTGAACCACCAACCCTGTGGGCTGCAGTCCCGCACACAACCATTACGCCACCAGGGCTCAGCAAGAACCATGTTTAAACATGTCCCTGTGACCAGTGGAGTGGTTGGAGACAGGCTCTCCAAGGAGGGTCATACACTTAGCTGAATCTTGGTGGGCAAGGCGCCTTCAACAACAGGTTCAATCAAAAACCTGGGGCCAGGTACATTCAAGACAGGGTCTCAGCTCAGCAGCTTATGGCACCTGTGATGCTTTTTTATCCCACAGGGGTCATCTTGATAGATTTTTTGTTTTCCTCAAAGAACACAGGACAATCATGAGAAAGAGGTTTAAGAACATGACACTGCACGATGCACTGGTGATAAGAAGGGCGGGAAGGTTGAGCTAAGGAATTTTTCTCCATTATAACACAGCTGCTTGTTTTTCAAGGGCAGCAAGGTCTGTCCAATACAAACTCTGTTGGGAACCTTGACCCCACATGCACCCTACAGCTGTGATCATGCCCTCTATGGATGTCTTTTACCTCCATGAAGCCAAAGAACACTTCAATTGTGATTTTAATCCCTCGAGGGTGTGCTGCCAAAACTACTGCTTTGAACTGGTGTAAACCGAAAGGCTCAGGATCCTTTGAAAGAAGGGGACACACACAGACACACAGACACACCACCTTCCTAATGGAACCACCACCTTCAGAAGTGGATAGACCTTGACGGAGGATATGTCCAGGACTACAGTTTCACACTTTAGGATGTTTTTGTTTAATAAACCAAGAAAACCAAACTCACTACCAGAGTCAATTCTGATTCATAGGCCTTTAAAAATATTTTGCTTACATTTTACGTCAATAACATCCTGTTTGTTCCTCCAGAGAGGATGTAAAATCAATATCGATTCCCCACAGATTTTCTTTGGGAATTTGGATTGGAAGTATGTTTGTCCTGAGTTTCTTTCTTAGAATCCTTACAATCATGTGAATTAAAAGCCCGGATACTGAAAAGAAGACCTGATTCCTTCTACTCCATTCCCAAGCAGAGTGGTCACCGCAGCAAGGCAGGGCTCCTGGGACGGACTAACAGCTTTGTCTTGCTCCCATGAAGCAAAGTGGCAGCTCACCACCGGGGGGAGATCGGAATTCTGCACAGGCTTTTTGAATAGTGGCGTACCATGTAAAGTCTAAGAGATAAATTGATCCTTTTTTCATCTTTGCTGAAAAAAGATCTATTTTTTTAAAAAAGGTGGAAGGCGCCTCGCTGGCCCTGTGGATGACTCGATGGGCTGCTACCTTTAAACCTTTAGTTCAAAACCACCAGAGGCTCCACAGGGAGAGGACGAGGCGGCTCTCTATGCTGGTGGAGTCACAGCCCGGGAAGTGCACGGGGGCAGTGACTCTGTCATGTAGGGTCCCGACGAGTCAGGACTGACGCCCGCCCTGGCAGCGAGCGAGGGAAGTACTGGAAGCCCCCTGGACAGAGCTGTCTGATAAAGACCTAGTATGACTTTTGCCTATATAATTTGCTGACATGTTTGTTTGCAGGAGGCCATGGCTATCAATAAGTTTAATGTTCTCCACTGGCATGTGGTTGACGACCAGTCTTTCCCATTCCAAAGTATCACGTTTCCGGAGTTAAGCAAAAAGGTGAGTAAGTAATTCATGTTCCGGTTGTCTCTGTCTACCAACCCCAGGGGCTTCATCTCCTGGGAAGTGTGCAGAGTCGAACTGAAGCATCACCCACTGTGAGATGTCTTCGAGAGGCTCAGGCTGGAGCATTCTGGACCCAGGACACTGGCTTTTGCGTTTGGGGTGTGGTTTGAAATCATGTCCAGGGAGAGTACAAAGACCATTTTCAAAAACTTACTCAAGTGAGAGACCCCGGGCCAGCGTGGCTAACCTGAGATGGAACCTGTATTTATCAAGTGGTCCAAGCAGAGTAGGAGTTTTCAGTCACAAGGGGACCATTCCCTCCCCTCCCCCCGCTCCCCTCTCCTTTTCCCGAGGGGCTCCCTGGGCCACGGCGCACATGGGGACTGTGCTGCGGTTTGCCTCCATGTCGCCCAGCTCGCCTCCTGCCCCTGGGGGGGAGCTGATCTCTAGACAAGCGGCACCTTGCCCAAAGCTGCACAATTAGCAGCCGAGTCAGACCGCTAGCAGGGTCTCTTCAACTGCTGTTCCAGACTATTCCCCGGTGCCGAGAGCGCCGCCCTTCGTGTCATCTGTGCGTGTCAGTAAAAAGGGTTGTTTTTCTATTTGTTTTTTTAAAAAACCACCTAAAAAACCGTGCTGCCGTCTCATGTCAAATGCATGCCAACGTCAAGTCCGACTTAGAGCGAGTCAGTAGAGGGAACACAACGGCCCCTGGGGACTCCCGAGACTGCGATTCCCGAAGGGAAGCAGAAAGCCCAGCCCCTCTCCAGTGGAACCCAGCTGGTTCCGCACACCGGGGGCCTCATCAAAATCACACGGAGAAAGTCTGCATGCCTTAGTGTCATCAGCCAGTCAGCATTCACTCTTGTCCATTTAGCTCTTCATCGTTTTTTCAAATTAAATTTTACTTGAGCAGGCATGCCGCTCGGGCCCACCCCTTATGATTGGTTGATAGCTATTCATTCTCTCTTGGTTTATATATCCTCCTTCCGTGTCTTGGCAAAAATTACCACCTCCCCTCCCTGCACCCCGGCAATATGTTGCTATTGGAGGACTGAAGCCACTTGTCCTATAGCTGCCCTGGCAGGGTGGAGCTGCCCGTGCCCCCACGGTGCCACGCATTCTTGTCTGCTGTGACATTTCCCATGCGCTGGTCCTCACCAAGACACAGGCTTCACTCGGGGGCCAGTGGAACGGAAGAGTCTTCTCCCAGGACCTGGCCATTTTCGGCCACCCTGTGAGAAAGGTGTTACGGCAGCTCTTGAGTGGACCTTTGCCTTCAGCGACCACCAGTATCGAGTTCTGTACTGCTTTGAAAAAGGGACGGAGGGGGCATTTTTTTAAAAATGAGTAGTTATTATGGTGCCTGGGGAGTTTTTAAAGCTCAATAGTACAGAGACCTTTGATGTGCATTCTACCATGCCGGGTTTTTCATGGGTTTGGCTTTAGCGACACGCATTTTCTTTCCCTTTTGCTGTACAATAAAGCGAGGGAGCATGGGCAACAGGTGTCTGAAGTGAAGGGTGGTTTGGGGCACTGATGAAAGTCTAGACGGGCGTGTTCTCTCTGGGGTGTGCCTGCTCTGGCACATTTACTGTCTTCAACAGCCTCTCTTCCCCGAGGCTGGCCCTCGGCTGTTTTCAGTGAAGGCCCCCAGGGTCACGCTGAGACTGTTCAGAGCATGGTTACCGGGCATCTGTTAGCAGATGGTACCAACAGAATTGTTGGCACTTTCCAGGAAGAAGCCCAGCGGGCGGCTTTTCGCCTGACTACGTGTGTTTTTTTACAGGGCAGTTATTCTTTGTCGCATGTGTACACACCAAATGACGTCCGCAAGGTGCTTGAATATGCTCGCTTACGAGGGATTCGGGTCATTCCGGAGTTTGACAGCCCCGGACATACGAGGTCCTGGGGGAAAGGTATGGACTGTGTGTTCCTTAAGTTCCACACAGGGAACGTGTAAGGTCCCCTGTCTCCCGTGACATGACTTGGTATTTGCTCAATCTGTTTGCAGATGTCGTTTACACAGTGAACACGATTGACAAGTATAATTCAGTAAGCGTACCTATTCACCAGGCACCAGGTGCTGCCCTGAGTACTAAATTAAAAAAACAAACAAACAAGTAGAGGGTTCGGGGAGGAGGGGTGGTGAGCATCAGAGCAGGGTAAAGTCAGCAGGCCAAGCGGGAGCCACGGCAACAAGCAGGGGCCTCCCCAAATCAGCATGTCTGTGGGGAACCATCCTCGGGCAGAAGTGGACTTGGCTTTTCCTTCTCCAGACTGCAGCCAGAGGTCAGGCCCGGGCCCCACGGCTGTCCCTCACCTTGCAAACACGCTTATCTTTCTGTGTAACAGTTGGACAGCGTCCATAAAATGAAGTCTTAGGATCGCGTGCAAAGTGATTTAAAAGCTTCCTGAAACATTCCTCCTATTTACCCAG
This sequence comes from Nesogale talazaci, assembly GCA_004026705.1. Classification (NCBI taxonomy): domain Eukaryota; kingdom Metazoa; phylum Chordata; class Mammalia; order Afrosoricida; family Tenrecidae; genus Nesogale; species Nesogale talazaci. The sequence goes on along the minus strand of PVJH01039621.1, from coordinate 7,665 downwards.
GTCAGAAAGACCTTCTGACCCCGTGTTACAGAGGAGAAGAGCGGTCTGGGACTTTTGGACCTATAAACCCCACTGTGAATACCACTTACAACTTCCTGTATAGACTCTTCAAGGAAATCAGTGAAGTGTTCCCAGACCAATTCATTCATTTGGGAGGAGATGAAGTGGACTTCTCCTGCTGGTATAATTCTTTGACAATCCTCTTTTGGGGTACGGTTGTTGAAACTGTTCCGTGAACAGTTGGCTAGTGCCACCTACAAGTAAAGGAGTTGAAGAAGTAACACCTGTTTGTGTGGCTTTGAACTTGGCAGCACAACTCTCGAGAGGGTGGAGTGTGCCAGGGTGTGCAAGCTGGTGGAAAGCCACGTGAAAGCCTAAGGAAAATGAACCAAGATGCATGCGGAAATGGTGACTGAAGGAAAACTAACAGAAGGGATTAGTGAAAGAGTAAAGCGTTAGTGAAAATGGAGCAATGCTTTTAAGAGATACTTTTGCAAATAAAAATCTCTTTTGCAAGTAGTCTTACATGAAAGGATGAGGTAGGAAGCAAACACCGTTTTTAATGGGAAGCCAGCTTCTGTGGGGCAGGGGAGAGAGAGACGATCACGATGGGAAACTGACTTTACACTGAACCTTCAGTTTGCAGGGTTAGGTCACTTCCTGCAAACCCGAGCAGTTTTAAGTCTGAACCAGTGGAGGTTGGAGTGTTGAGAGAGTTGTGTATCATTTAAAGCATTAAATGATAAATTGAGCATATAGAAGAGTAACATTTTACGGTTTCTGTTTCAGGATGTCAAATCCAGATATCAAGAATTTCATGGTGCAAAAAGGCTTTGGCAAAGACTATAAAAAACTGGAATCTTTCTACGTTCAGCAGTAAGTTACTACTCTTTGGGCTGTTACGGAGTACTTTTGTTTTCCCATTTTCTCCCTTGCTGAAGCAGAGATGCTATAAAAGCCCCTAAGGAGGGATACAATGCCACGTCCACTACTTCCTTTAAGCCATGAGCGCGGTGATCTTCTCCAATTACTGCTGGCATGTCGGAGACCCGTCATCCCGGCTGCCCAGTTACCTCCTGGTGTCCACTCCCGTGTCAACCTCAGGAGCGATTTGAGCCGGCACCCACGATGTCCAAAACTGAGGCCACGGCCACTCTGTTTACACTAAACGGACGAACATTTAAAAATTAGGAGCTGCAGTTTCAGTTGCCAGGTGCTCGGGCAGCTGATGTGGCCAGGGACCACCCTAGTGGGCAGTGCCACTCTCTTCCAAGGTCAGCAAGCTTTTTCTCTAAAGGGTCCCACGCAGATGCACATTCTTTTCAGAACAATTGTTTTAAAAACCCTCAAACACAGGCCAAGAGTGAGAATTGGTCAGCTTCCCACTCGGTGTCAGGCACGTGAGGCCGTTTCCTACTTAGCTTTCTTTTGTCTATTGCGTCCTGGTTCCTTAAAAAAAATCTTACAGGGCACCTGTCCTTTTAAGAAGGCCTGTGAATGTCTGTGGCTTGACTGGAACTACAGAATGTTAGAAGGTGATCCGGCAGGCTAGATGATGGTTCCTGATTGTGAGATCTCCCCGGCATTCCTAGAGATGGCTGTCTGTACACCTCCCTGCCATTTCCTGACTATGAGATGCCATTCCTTCCTCCCTCAGAGGCACGCTCAGTTTATGCATCCAGAAAATGACTAGCAGACCCCTGTGTGGGGTGAGGTTCCCAGCCGGATGCTGGGAGGAAGGAGCCACGAGGTCACTTGGTTTCAGTTGCTTTAGAGCTTTACTGAAAGATTCCTCTCAGCACTACAAGTTACTCTGGATAGGGTGTGAGTACTTGATATGGCTGAGTTTGCCCTCTGAGACACTTTATGACTGTCTTCATTACTAGGGTTGTGAACATTATTGCAACCATAAAAAAGAGATCCATTGTCTGGCAAGAAGTTTTTGATGACAATGTCAAGGTAAGATGCGTGATGACCATGTGAAGGTGAGACACGTGTGGACGATGTCTGATCCTATTATGCAAGTGTCTTAATAGTCTCACAACTGGAATGGGAGGAGCCCACAGGAATCTTCCCCCAACGTTATGTCAGTGAGCCTACTCTTCCATGAAAACGTTGATCAGGCAGCAGCAAGACACAGTCTAGTGTTTTTAGAACACTCAACAGTGTTTCCTAAAGTGGGTGACACCGCCCCTCGGGAGGTTTTGGGTTGGAGGGATAGAAAAGCAGATGCCTGCATGTTATCCTGGTGTAAGAGCTATGGCATAAACAATTTTTAATGCCATGGGCTACGCGGAGTAATTTTTATCCCTGGAATGGGTTGGCAGGCCAAGTAGGTGTGGGAGCCTGTGCTCTCGGACCAGGGACAAGGGGAGCTGTTCTTGTCTCGCATGCACTTGACTGCTTAGTCTCTTTCTTCCTCCCCACCCGGCCCCCCAATTCAGCACAGCTGAGAAGCTCCAGGGTTAGATATAAACATCAGCCACAGCTCACTGCACCTACACAGGACCATGTGCCAACACAAGTCAGATACCTGACCTTAAGGCTGTGGGGCTTTACTCTTCAACCCCTAGTGCAGGTGGCACTGGCTCTGCGCCCAACGGGGAAATGTGCTATGGTTTTCAAGGGCTTTCACTGTTGCCTAGCTCTGATGCCTTTTCTCTGTGTCAGCTACTGTTCCTGCTAAATCTGCTAATGTGTATTGTGATTTGCAACTCGAATAGCTTAAGCCAGGCACGGTGGTTGAGGTCTGGAAATCTAACGAGTTTCCCGAGGAGCTGCAGAAAGTCACAGCGGCGGGGTTCCCTGCGCTCCTTGCTGCTCCGTGGTACTTAGATTTGATCTCTTATGGGCAAGACTGGACGAAGTACTACGAAGCCGAACCGTACGATTTTCATGGTAAGCACAAGCAACCACTACCTTGGCTTTATTTTCTTCCGTACCCTCCCCCTAGGGAGACCATACTCAGATAGTCCTTTCAGCTCCTACCCTTTTATGCTTGATTCTTGATTTTGAGGTGCTTTGGGGTATATGTGTACCTATTTAAAAAAAGGGGGGGGGGCCTCAGCACCAGAAAAACCCCCGAGGTTAGAGTCGTCCCGTTGTTTGCCAGTTTGAAGGGGTTTTACGAGTCTTGTATTTCCTCATCTGAATACAGACGCTGTCTAGTTCCATGGCCTTGGCCTTGGGGAGAGAGTGCGAGTGAGAGAGTATTAGGCCCTCACACCCCTCCATTAAGCAGAGTTTACTTGTCTTCTGCCAATAGGCAAGGCGAGAATGGTAGGTCGATCCAAAATAGAAATTAATGGTTCCCCTAGAGCGGTGGTTCTCAACCTTTCTCACGCCCCGACCCTTTAATACAGTTCCTTGTGTTGTGGCGACCCCCCAAACATAATTTTCGTTGCTACTTCATAACTGCAATTTTGACACTGTTGGGAATTGGGCGACCTGCTGTGAAAGGGTTGTTCGATCTCTAAAGGGGAACCGCTGCTCTAGAGTCCATTTTCTGAAGATCAAAATGGTAACTGCTATTAAAAAAAAAGTACTGGGTATCAATCTTTTAAGTATTAATTGAAATTGAAAGCAGGACTAGTGGTCAGAGTCCACTGCTAATGATACCAGTGCTTCCACTTACATTCCCCAGTGCCCCACTAAACAAGGACCTGGGGGAGTGGGGCACCTGTCCTTGCAGTGCAGTGAGATGGGTGTCCAAATGCTGGAACACATGGCCAGCACTTCAACTCCACCAGCCACTCCTGGGAGGAAAAGAAGGCTTTATGGCCCTGTAAAGATTTATAAGCTCAGAAGCCATAGTTAGGGTCATGGTGAGTCAAACGATCCACTGGGTGGCAGAGAAGAAAACTACGTGCACACTTGAGTTTTTCCCATTGTGCTTCTTGTAAGCTGTGTTCAACATCACAGCCATTCTGAGGCACTGTTCCCAACTAGGACGCAAAATTTCACAGTCTCACACTGTTCTCTTAAACCGATCATCCCAAAAAAATGAAGGTCTAGCAAAACTGCTTTGGTGAAAAATTCAACGTGACCAGAGGGAAACTTCCCAGGTGATGCCACTGGGTGCACTGGCTCAGAGTGACTTGCTTGATGCTCGCCTGGCGGGGAAAATTTGTACTAAGAAAACTGCCCGGTGGATCTTTCTTCCATCGGGGGGCAGGGTACCCCCTCGAATGTTTTTAAAAAGCTGTTATTTAAAAAGCATACAACCTTTTTTTCAAACTATCAACTGGGTGGCAATGGGTTCGCTTTGGTGGGTGGGTGGGTGAGTGTGTGTGTGTGTGTGTGTTTGTCGAGGGGGGGGAAGCGGCAGCAGTATTTCTAGCATCTAAATAATTTTGTATTGAACCAAATAAAATGCTATCGTTGATACTAGCTTGGCACATTTAATTTTCATATGCCATGAACTCTGCGAATTACAGGCCAGGGCTGAGGAGAAAGCATGCTCTTGCACCAGTCTTAAACTTCAACTGTTTACATCAAGCTGATGGTTTCCATGCAGGTACTCCAGAACAGCAAAAACTAATTCTTGGTGGAGAAGCGTGCCTATGGGGAGAATATGTGGATACAACTAACCTCATTCCAAGATTATGGTATGCAATTTGATAACACTTGTGTTAAGAAATATCTCTTAGGGCTGAGCCCCGGTGGCGTAGTGGTTGGTTGTGTGCGGGACTGTGGCCTGCTGGGATAGAGGCTCAATTCCAGCAGTGGGGCTGGGCCTCCTACTCCCACCACCAGAGAGCAGTGATGCCCAACCCCCACCCCCCACCCCCACCCCCCCCCCAAAAAAAGAAATAACTCTTAATTTTCCTTCTTCATCCCAGAATTCCTTCAAATCTATGATTTGGATCCTTGTTGAAGGAAAAACATTGTTTTAATGTGCTTTTGGGGTCTGTGTGGCTTAATTTGCAGGCCTCGGGCAAGTGCTGTTGGCGAGAGACTCTGGAGTAACAGAAACGTCAGGAACATAAGTGATGCTTACAGGAGGTTGAAAATACACCGCTGCCGGATGGTCAGGTGAGACAGCTCTCTCCCCAGCCACTGTCAACTCCCTGGGGTTTCCAACTCTCGTACTCGGTGTTAAGGATTGGTTGTTTTGCTGGAAGAGAAATGCATGTCTCTGTAGAAGGTGTGATTTAATTGAGAGTAATTGAGAACTAGGCTTGCCATGCTTTGTAGCTAAATAGAGTAGCAATTATAAGGAGATCTATCTGGGCACACTGGTGTACTTTGAGTGCCATCTCTAATCACTGTAACATATTGGACCCATCTGAAGTGACTCTTCCTCCTCCCTCAATAAGCACGCCAATTTCATGGTTCTGATGAAAGCCACCAGGTTCTTTCAGATGACTGACAAATTCGATAAGCTAAATATCTTTCCATCATCCTTGGTCTGTCCCCCAGGCGTGGCATAGGTGCACAGCCTCTTTTTACTGGATCCTGTGGTCCCATGGAGACTATTTAGAAGGAGCGGTGTCGCCCAGAAGGAAGATGGAATGTCTGAGAAAGGACATGGCAATCAGTGCTACAATCAACTTGATTTTAAAACCATGGAAATGAAGATTTGCTTGACTGTGTTAAGAATAAAATATATCTTTTAATTAATGAAACCCTCAAACCAAACCTACTGCTATCCAGTTGATTCTGACGGAGGTTCTCTGCGGAGGGCTTCCGGGACGAGGGCCTTCCCAGAGGGCAGCTAGTGGGCTTGAGCCACCGACACTGCAGTTTGCAGTCCACGGCCTACCCTACCGCGCCACCAGGGCCCCTGACCTAAGAGACACAAACATGGGCTCTTCCTTGGGAGAAGCTTAAGACAAAAACCCATTGTGCTACCACTCACTGTCTTCAAAAGGCTATGTTTTTACTACTGAGTCATGTACAATGAAATGTTAACAGTGCATTGCATTTCAAAGCGGAGTTCACAGAATGGGCAGTAGAATGGGCGGCTCTCCAGCCACGGTCTGTCAGTCTTCGGGTTACATCTTTCACCCAGTCCTCAGTAGGGCCGGGCAGTGGCCTTACCCACCAAATAACGCAATAGAAGTTGTTCTTACTGAAAACGAAGGAGGCAGGTGCTTCTGAGTCTCTCTCAAGTTGCAGGACCTCAGCAGCCTTAGGCCAGGCCACTTTTCCGGTTGAGCAGGGCCTGCTGGTCCTGAGGGCTCATGGCTTGATAATGAGACAGTTCCAAGGCAAAAGTGGCCGAGCCTGATGTGAGCGTTCGGAGCACAGTTGAATAGCCCTGGTGAAAAGAAAGAATGTCAGCTGGTGATTTCACCACACTTCCACTCCCGGCTCCTCCTCCTCCTGCTGCTTATCTGTGGAGCGTGATCAGGGAGGGGGGATGTTACTCCTATAGCAAGGCTCATTATTTCTTGCAAACCACTGAATCACATCTCCCTGGAAGCAAAAATGCTGTGGAAGACAGAAAACACCGAGCGGCACCGGTGTTCTTCAGCTGTATTACCGTCCTGGCACTTAGACTCTGGGTCTCAAGGCCGATGGAGAGCACCATGCACCTTGAGATGGCCGTCGTCGTCACTGTCCGGCACATGCTCCGAGGGAGAAGTGGGCATTTCAGCGGGGGCCACACTGTGGTACAGCACTGTGCCACAACCCTGCTGGCCCTAGCCTTGGAAATGACCGTCGATGGGCTGTCATTCACAGGACTTCCCCAGTTTCCACTCCCAACAGATGTTCAATTTCCGACGGCTGAAACTCGCCAGGCGCTGCCTGTCACAGGCCGGGGCTCTTTCCAGGCCAGACAGGAGGCTCTCTTGACTCAGCCTGTCTCCCTCCCTTCTGCCTCGAGAGCCGCACTGGTCAGTCACAAGGTACCTACCATCATTTCTGCCAGGGGAACAAATCCAATCACCACTTTGTTGTCGTGGCGGGCCTGGATTTCCTGAACGTTCCCTCTTCTCTGGGCCAGGTCTGCCAGGACAGAGCTGAGGTGGTCTTCGGTCACTGCCACCTCGAGACTCATCAGAGGCTCTAGCACTTGCTTATCTGCTTTCTTCAGTGCCTACAGAAATGACAGAGAAGGCTAACCCCAACCGCTGACACTGGAAATCTAATTTCTCATTTGCAGGGGGGGATGGAGGAGTAGGGGGCTGTGATTCATACAAACTTTTACATGTTGCCTGGACTCAAATCTAGGGTTCTAACCAAAATAGACAAGAGTGTACTTCAATGTTCTTTAGGAAGACAACTTTATCAGCACCAACGAGAATGTCGAACCGTACAAACACAAGCATCTGTCCAGGTGACAGCAGTGCATCTGAGTCTCGGCAGGGCAGACTGCAAAGGGAAACACTGGCTGACAGGAAGAACCCTGTGAACACGGGCCCAGAGAACCCGAAAATGGTTTCCCCTTTTCGGTCGACACATTTCCTCAACATTTAAACCTCACGTTTCTTGTCCTGCCGCATGTCATGGGAGGGCAGCAAGAAGGGGTGAGGCTTTAAAAATATATATTGAGCACATTTAAGATAGTAGAAATACTTTTTCTAGTTAAAATAAACTGCCTTGACAAACGATTGATAGAGGTTTTAGCTTAAAGTGACCAGATTTTAACATTGGTAAAGCGGGACACCATTGACCGGGGGTGGGGGGCGGCGGTGTAGAGGGGGTATATTCCCTTCC
>PVJH01039620.1:0-16283 GCA_004026705.1 Nesogale talazaci | reverse complement strand
TGGTCAAAGTGGAGGTGGTATTGGAGGTGGAGGAGGTGGGGGAGGTGAAGGTGGTGGAGGTGGGGGAGGTGGAGGTGGATGTGTAGGTGAGCTGCCAAACAGACCCCATTTTATTGCCAGGGCAAAGGTTCTGAATCGCCAGGGGGAGCCCTGTCTTTTTTTCTTTTTTTCTCTTCCTGAAAAGGGACAGTAGTAGAAAAATAAGTTTGAGATCCTGTGCCGACGCTAACCAAACCCCAACCCCACCACCTGCCCTGAGCGGTCCCCATGCACAGAGACCCTGGACAGCGGCATGGAACTGTCCCTGAGGGTCTCCAAGGCTGGAAGTCAAATCAGAGCCCACTGCCCCCTCCCCCCCACTGGGTGCCTGGAGCTTTCCACCCACTGACCTGGGGCGAGCCATCAGGCCTTAGTAGAAGTGTCACCTGGTCCCTTTGAAACCCACTCTTCATCACCGGCTTGGAGTCCAGCCACGGGCGCCACCCCAACCACAGGGTGCCATTGGGGGCCCTTGAGGCGGTCCTGAGCCGGAGGGAGCACAGCAGACCTAATCCCCGCCACCCCCACAATCGCTCCTCCGCGAGGACCCCCGGCCGCAGCCACTGTGTCCATCCATCTGGTCCAGGGCCTTCCTGAGTTGGGGAGTGGGGGGTGTAGGATTTGACAGCACAGCAGCTTTTGAGGGGACCCAGGCAGTCCTCAGAGGGTGTGAAGGCCCCCATTTCACAGGCGATGAAGGGACCCTCAGAGAATGTCCCTGTGGGTGGGGTTAGAAGCGGGGCCACCGGGGCTCTCTGTCACGTGTCCAGATCCACGAGTGGTTCAGTCATCTCGGGGTGCCCCCAGCAGAGCAGGCACTGGGGGACTCCGCCCTTTCTAGGAGCGGCCGCTCAGCGGGCACCCCTTGCTCCACCAGCGGCACCCTGGTCGCCGTCGGTGGGTCTGCCGAGCCAGCATGAGAAGGCAGAGGTTCAGAGCGGGGTGAGGGAAGGAAGGTTGGGGTACCACCCAGGATGGGGCTCGGCGACGGGTGGGGCTCAGCCTGCGTCTCAGGGGTTCCGCAGAGCTCGGGGTGGGGGGTGGGGGCAGGCTCCTCGTGGGCCCGGTAGGGACGCAGTTTGGGGTCGGGCTGAGTCCGGGCGTCGGGGTTCCGCCGGGGTCCCCCGACGTCGCGGTGCGTCGATTCCCTCCGGGGTCGGCAGGGGGCGAGCGGCGCCCGCGCCCGAGAGGAGCCGCCTCGGCTCGGTCCGCGCAGCGGTGCTGCCCGCGGCGGCGTGGAATTGCGGAGCGGGAAGATTCGGAGGGGGTGGGGGGGGGTCCCGGGCCCGAGTCGCCGAGACTGGAGACGCGCCCCCCAGACCGTGCATCGCTTCCGGCTGCGTGTCCGGGGCTCGGAGACCCCTTCTCTGGGCTTCGGCCTTGAGTCTGCGCAATGATGCCAAGGAGGACCATTGCCCGGGGGGGCGACGGGAGGAGGGGGAGAGGGGGCGCGGGCGAAGTCCATGCCCCCAGCCTCTGAAGCCTGGCGGTGTCCACTCTGCAAAGAGGGGGGGCAGTTCGCGGCTGACGGAGGCCAGAAGGGTCAGGACCCCCACCCAGAAGAAGCTGCTACGTGCGGGCCATCTGTCTGTCTGACCCAGGAAGATCCCTCCCAGGACCACTTAAGGAGGCGGGGGGGGGGGGGGGGCAGCCAAAGGGTCTCAGGGAATCCCTTCAAGGGATTTTGTGGGCTTCAAGGGCTTTGTGGGAGGGGCCAGGGTTCAAAGGTCCTTGAAGTCAAATCATGAGCTCCGCGGGGGTCAGGGTCACAGGGCCCAGGCAATGGATCTCTCCATTAGACAGGAGACAGAAGGGGGACGCAGGTCCTACAACTCCAGTCCTTCCCCGCCCCCGTTCCCCCCCTCCCAACCCTCACTAACTCCCATCTCTGGTTCTCTGACCCTCATCCTTCCATCCCTCCCCCCTCTCCCTCCCCTCCTTTCCCCTGAGGCTCCTGCCCTAGCAAGAGTACCCCTCACAGTGTCAGCCAGGGCTCCAGCCAGCTGCCCGTGGGGGCGGCGGATCTTGTGGAGAGCGAATGGTGCCCAGCGTGTCCAGAGTGCCTGTGTGTGTGTGTGGGGAGGGCAGTGGGCCCCCTGCCATGTCTCAGGAAGGGAGAGTCACTCCTGGGACCTCCGCCCCGCCGCCGGGAAGATGGGCACAGGCCCAGACCCTCTTCTGAGCCTTGCGAAACGTCAGGGCGACAGGTGCTCTGTTGTGGCCTGGCACCCACTCAGATGGGAGCGGGTGGGGTGGCACCCAGAGCGGAGCCACCTGGGCGGGAGCCCAGACTGGGCATCTTGACCCCCACCTGAAGGTCCAGGGTGGGAGAACCACAAGTCAGATGTGCCACCCACCCCCCACCTCCCCTCCTTGTCCTGCATCCTGGGCCTGGCTTCATGCAAAATCTTGGGCAAATCACTGGTCCACTCTGAACCTCTGCTTCCTCCTCTGTAAAGCTTGAGGAAAGCAGGATAGCCACTCACAAAGCCTCCTGAGGGGTGAAGCTAGCAAGTGGATCACAGTGGCTACCCTGGTGGGCACAGGGCGGGTGGGAAAGGGTGACATTTGCATCAGAGAAAATGAACTGGAAACAATTTCAACTGGGAAGGAATTCCAAGGGGTTTCAGCAGGGAAGACACCCCCCTTTCCACCCACCCACCCTGCCCCTAACCCGCCATCATCTTTCCCTTCAGCCACCCTTTTCTAAGCGGGTTCAAATCCTTGCCTGGCCAGCTACTTGCTCTGTGACTCTGGAGAAGTCACCTGCACTCTCTGGCCTTAACTGGTTCATCTGTAAGATGGGCACCAGCTGTGTGCAGGGGGCCCCCTCTCGGGACTGAGGGTGCATCTGGGGACAGGGAAGACGCAACCCCTGCCCACGGGAGACTGTTGGTGGAGAACTGAACCCTTAACTGAACCCTTAGCTATGTAGTGGTTGTGAGTTTGGCTGCCTTCCTGGAGGTCAGCAGTTCAAACCTACCAGCTGCCCTTCAGAAGGGGAATTTAATCTGCCCCACCCCCCCACCGGCACCAGCCCTCTACCTCATAAGGTAACTTTGGATTTCTCCTTTTGCAGGGTCCCCTGATAGGGCAGACCGTAAAGCGGGGTTACTAACTGAGAGGTTGCTGGTTCAAACCCACTTTGAGGCCCCTCAGAAGAAAGGCCTGGCAATCAGCTGCCAGAAGCTTACAGCCTGGAAACCCTGGAGCTGGTCTGCTCTGTGTCCCCTGGGATCACCTGGACTCTGATTGAATGGGCAGACACAGCAGCACCCAGAGCCTCTGCCGATCCCCTCCACATCCCCCAAGACACTGTCCCTGCTGGACAGGTCTGCCGCCAGGTGTACAAGCCCTATTCTCTCCCATTAAGCCACAAACAAGTGAGCGTTGGTGGCAGGAATTAAACACAGAACCACCTGGCCTCATGTCCAGGACGTTCTTTTCCCACCTCAACAATTGGTCTCAGCACCTCTGGCCAGCCTTTCCGGGAACCCCTGCCTTTCTGTGCAGCACCCCCCACCCCTAACCCAATCCAACCCTTCTCCGTGTGCCGGCAGAGGGCGAAGGCAATCTCCGAGGGCTTCCTGCAGGAGGAGGCTGAGCTGTTCCCTAGGGTTTGCTCATTTTCACCTCTCCGCAGGTGCGAAACTATTTTCACTGCCGCCCTCACACTGCTGACTCTTCTGGCAACTTCCTCGGGGCCTAAGCTGGGTGCCGCTGACCTCACCCCGCACCTCGGAGAGGGTGTCTGAGCCTATCTGCCCTCTGGGACAAGCCTGTCCTCTGCGCAGATCCCTGACCCGGCGCTGGGAGGGGCCCATGGCTGCAAGGGGCCCCTTTCTCAGCGAAGGACACGGAAGCTGAGAGAGGGGATCCCTTGGCCCGAGGACACACAGGAGATGTCTTGCACTGGGCAAACCTGCTCACAAGACCTGTCTGGAGGATGGGAGGGCCAGGGCAGGATTTTGAGGACTAAGAGCCATGGGATTCTCCCTCACTTTCTGTGCGTGTGAAAGGTGGACATCGGATGAGGGAGACGGAAGAAAGCCAGATGCACCTGTATGGGGGCGCGAGATCGATCTGTCTTGGAAGAAGTCAGGCCTGAGCCCTCCTTCAAGGTCAGGAGGGCAAGGCCTGGTCTTGAGACAGGCTATCCGGCTCTTTGAAGGAGGACCTCGTTTGTTTGGTCAAGTGGAGGTGCTGGTGATGGAGATGGCGGAGGCTGTGGAGGAGGAAGGGGAGGTGGAGGCGGTGGAGGTGGTGGAGGTGAAGGAGGTAGTGTTGGAGGTTCTGGCGGTGTTCTCTGCCCACCACTTGGGACCCCCTCATGGCGACCCCATGCTCTGTGAACCCAAATGGGGCCCGGCCGGGCACCGCACCACCCCGTCAGGGGCTGTGGATTGAACCTTCGGGGTCTGGCTTCCTTCTGTCATATCGCCGTGATCGAAAGGGCCGCAAGGGATGGCCTTCACAGGCGTCTGTCTTCGGAGCATCGAGGGAGCTGCCCTTAGGCGCCATCACACAAGACTATCGATATGGTGGGTGAGTCGGATGTTGCTGAAGGTCCCCCAGCAACGAAGGCAGGAGGACGTGGAGCGGGAGCGGGGTTCAGAAGAAGGAGCAGAATGAGGGAGGTCACTGCTGGTGTCAGATGCATCCGGGCTCACAGCAGAGAAGACCAGCGAGGTGTTGACTCGTGCTGTCTTGACCATGCCAAGGCAGCCAGCCCGTGTGATTCACAGTAGCTGGTAGACAGTCTTGAGAAGAATGGGCATTCCGGAACACTGCAACCACTGGGGTGGTTGGGGGAACAGAACAAGGGTGTGCCGCGTGGTTTACAAACCAGGAGCGGTGTTTGGTCTGTAACTTGTTCAGGCTGTAAGCTGGATCACAGGAAGAAGGCAGCCTTGGGGTTGGAGGCAGGTTGATCAACCACCTGCGATAGGCAGGTGACACCACCTGGCCTCTTGAAAAGGAGGAAGGCTTGGAGCTCTTGATGATGAATCCATCAAGAATTCCAGCCTTCGGGATGCATGACGTCGCAGCGTGAGGATAACCCCAAACCCTCACAACTGCATCGAGAGGGGGCACTGTGCTGAAGTTGCCAAGGATTCCGTCTTGCTTGGGTCCACCGTGAAGGCTCATGGGAGACGTGGTCAGGAGCTGCGGGGGGGGGGGGGCACGTCTGCTGCACAGGCCCCTCTAAAGCGTCCAACAGCAGGGGGGTCACTTTGAGGATGAAGAGGGGCCTGACTCAAGCCACGGCGTCTTTCAGTCACCTCCTGTGCCTGTGAGAGATGGGCTGCGACTAAGGAAGGCCGGAGAAGAAGGGAGGCGTCTGAATTGTGGCACTGGAGATGAAGATGGAAAGCATCAGGTACGGCCGAGAGAACGGTCACGGCTGCCTTGGAAGACGTTCAGCCAGGATGCTCCTTGGAGGGAGACTGGCGAGACTTCTTGTGTCCTTTGGACACGTGGTCAGGAGAGACCAGTCTCTGGAGACGCACATCCTGCTAGGTCAAGTGGAGGGACAGAGAAGGAGGGGAAAGTCCTTGGCAAGATGGATCCCCACAGAGGCTGCCACAGTGGACTGCAACCTTAATCTCTCTCTCTCTCTCTCTCTCTCTCTCTCTCTCTCTCTCTCTCTCTCTCTCTCCCTCTCTCCCATCAAGTCTATTCTGTCCACAGCTATGCTATAGTGCAGAGAAGAATTGCCCCTGTGGTTTTCTGACACAGTGACTTTTTACGGGAGTGGAAAGCCTCGTCTTTCTCCCACAGAGCGGTTGGTGGTTTCAAACTGCCGACCTTGTGATGAACGACGCAACACACGACCGCTGCACCACCAGGACCCCCCATGCGTATACACACACAATGGGAAAGCAGCCTTCCGTTCTACTGGTTCCTCTTTTAAAGACAAAGTGTGACAAGGTCCGGAAACCAACACTAAGTCTGTGGGGAGGCAGCCGCCCAGCCGTCTGGGGCAGGGGCCACACAGGTGGCTGTCTCTTCCTCCTCGCACTTCCTCTTTCACGTCTCCAGGTGGAAAAGAAAAGATAGCAGGCCTGAGCGTCGAGGCTGACTTCACCAGGTGGAGAGAAGGTTGGGAGCAGGAATGCCCGGGAGCTCTGGGGGACAAGGACAGTTGTTCTCCACCCTGGGGGCGAACTGGGATTTCGGGCTCTGCCCCCAACTCCAGGCAAGTTAATTCAGGGGTTCTGGAGTATCCTGGAGTGGGACAGTAGGCATGAGCGCAGCGGTTCTTAACCTGTGGGTCGAGACCTCTTTGGGGATCGAACAACCCTTTCACAGGGGTTGCCTAAGACCATCGGAAAACACATATTTCCCATGGTCTTAGGAAGCAAGACCCTGCTCCTCTGTCTCCAGGTAGATTTGCCCACAGGCAGATATGCCCACCTATGAATACCCAGCATGATGATGTCATCGTGCTATGACATCATCGTGCCATGACATCATCATGCCATGACATCATCACGTCATGACATCATGACACCATGACATCATCCCGCCAAACCCATCACATAACACCCGGGACAAACACAGGTGCATGTGTCAGGGTTGGCGCCATCATGGACTTATGCAGACCAGTCACACGTGTGTTGAGAGCAGCTGCTGTGTAGAAAACAGCTGCTGTGTTGAAAGCAGCAGCAGGGGAGATAAAATGACACTTCATGAATTATAACTGCGTATTGTTTTTGTGATTAATTCTTGTGAGCTATGCTTTAATTATGTTCAATTTGCCTGATCATTAAGGTTTATTGTGTGAAGACTGTTGCCCATGCCACACCCTGCTTCAAGGCAACATTTCATGGATTTGTCATTAGAAATGAATATGTCACAAGACAGAATGGCATATCGCTTTGTGATTCATCGCCAGGCTTTCAGGATGTTCGATTTGTCACAATGAACACACACCCTGCCTATCAGATACTTCCATGGGGATCCACAAGCCTAGCAACATTGCAGTTAGGCTGTAAGTAAGTAGCAACGAAAATAATGTTATGGTCAGGGGTGGGGAGGGCCGCAACATGAGAAACTATAGGGAGGGCCACAGCGTGAGGAAGGTGGAGAACACTGAGTTAACTCCACTGTGAACAACGGCTGGGGACCACAGCGTGCCAAGCCCGGTCATGCAAGAGACACACACAGCATTAGCTTGACGTGTGGTCCAGACCCCTCGGAATTCCACTCCTCCATGGACAGAAGACACCTGCTGTCCCTGGACCAACCTTTGAGCAGATGGCTGCTCTGCACAAAGTTCCGTGGAATTGGTTCCGACTCATTGAGACCAACTGTGTGAGTCGGGGTAGACGAGAGAAACAAATTGATAGACACGCATAGGGATACAAGGGAAGGTTTATAGACAAGAGGAATGGGACATTGAGAAAGCATCCCGACCCAGTCCAGTTCAAGGTCATAAGTCCGATATTAGGCCATATGTCTGATACCAGTCTATAAAGTCTCCTTCCGACTCATGAAGTCACAGGCCAGTGGGTGCAGAGTCCCGGCACTGGCAGGAGTCTCCCCATGGCTCCTCGTTTCCAGGGCTCAGGGTCCATCAACAGCATCCGGTGGTGGTAGAAGCAACTCAGTGCTGGCAGGGCTCTCCATGTGGCTTCTCCAGCTTCAGAGGTCTGGGTCCATCAGGGTAAGGCTGTGTGGCTTCTCCTCCGGCTCCTCCAGCTCCTGGGACGCTGCCATCTTGTCTGTAGTTCATTGTCTCAGAGACTGACTCCTAACAACTGGGGAGACAGCTTCTCATCTCCACGAGGGAAGCGAGATTTCCCAGAAGTCTCAGGAGAAAGCCATGCCCACACGGAGGCCTCGTTGGCTACTCCATGGCTCTCTCTAGATGAACAGGCTAGCTTTCACCCCTACATCTCAATCATGAAATTAACATAAGCGCATGACCGCCACACCAACGCCACGTCCACCAGAAGGAAGCACCGCCCAGCTCACGGTGTGTGAGCCACTGTGCCCATCCATAGTGTTGGGGGCCTTCCTTTTTCTCTGCGGCCCCCTAGACTTTACCAAGCACGAGTTCCTTCTCCAAGGACCGGTCTCTCTCGCCTGACTTCTTGACAAAGTCTCGCCCTCCCACACCTCTGAGGAGCGCCATGGCCGGACGGACGTCTCCCGGGACCGTGCCCCCTTTGGGCGTTCAAAGACCCTTTCACCAGAGTCGTCCCGATTCTTCACAGTAGCACAATGGCAGTGAGAAAGTAGCCACGAGGATCATTTTACGGACGGGGGCCACCACCACAGAGGGAACTGTCTGAAAGGGTCAAGGCAAGAGGAAGGTTGAGAACCAGTGTCTTAAGTTAAGCCAGACACAAAGAGACCCACACTGTCGGATCCCACCTACGTGAGATGATCAGCCAGTTAAGTGTTTGGAGAGTGGGTGGGGAGGGGGGTTTGGGGCCGGGCAGGCGGGCACACACGCCAGCTATGTTGACTCCCGGCCCTCTTCTGTGTGTCAGAACACAGCTCTGCCTCCAGCCCTTTCTTCTGAGGCCTTTCTGGGTCCTGTGTGTGTGTGTGTAGGAAGGGTAGTTCGCCCTGTGTCACACCTCCTGTGCACGTGGCAGCCTCTTTTGCTGCGTGGCCTGGGAAGGACTATGGGAGGTGTTGTTGTTGTTTTTACGGTTGTGGACGTGCACAGCCCAGCCAGGTCTCTGGGTGCAATTCTGGGACCCAGACAGCATTCTCCCAGCCCTGCAGCCATTCTCCGCCTCTTCCCCCAGAACTATCCCTTCCCCCGTGCTCATGACCCCCCTTCCTGGCCCCCTCCATTTCCCGCCTGGCCTCTCCAGCTGCTGGTGTCAATGTGAGTTCGCAGAGACACATTTTTTTTTTTTGAGAGCAGGGTGCTCAGGGCAGACTCTCTTTGTTCATGAGGCTAAACTCTTTTTTTTTTAAATCATTTTATTGGGGGCTCATGCAACTCTCATCACAATCCATCTATCCATCCATCCATCGTATGCCAAGCACATTTGAACATCTGTTGCCATCATCCTTCTCAAACCATTTGCTTTCTCCTCAAGCTCTTGGTATCAGCTCCTCCTTTTTCCATTCACTCCCTGCTCTCCCCATCTTCATGAACCCTTGATAGTTTATCAATTATTATTATTTTGTCATATCTCCCTTCACCTGCTTCCCTGTTGTCTGTAACCCAGGGAGGAGGTTATGTAGATCTGTCATCTACTCCACCTTCCCTCCATCCTCCTGGTATTGTGTGGCAATACCCACTGGTCCTAAAGGGATCGTCTGTCCTGGATTCCCCATGTTTCCAGTTCCTATCTGTACCAGAGTGCATCCTCTGATCTAACCAGATTTGCAAGGCAGAATTCAGATCATGATAGTGGGATGGAGGAAGCATTTAAGAGCTAGAGGAAAGCTGCATGTCATTGTTGCTACACTGTATCTTGACTGGCTCATCTCCTCCCTGGGACCCTTCTGTAAGGGGATGTCACATCCCCTCTAGATGGACTTTGGGTCCCCAAGCTGTACTTCCCCTCATTTATAATGATACAATTTTTAGTTCTTTGATACCGGATCCCTTCCACACCTCGTGGTCACACAGGCTGGTGTGCTTCTTCCATGTGAGCTTTGTTGCCTCTGAGCTAGATGGCTGCTTGTTTACCTTCAAGCCTTGAAGACTCCATATTCTTTATCTCTTGATGGCTGGGCACCCTCAGCTTTCTTCACTACAATTGCTTATGCACACCTCTGTCTTCAGCGATCATATCAGGAAGGTGGGCACACCATGATATGATTTTTGTTCCTTGATGCCTGAACTGATCCCTTTGACACCTCATAGTCACACAGGCTGGTGTGCTTCCTCCATGTGGGCTTTGTTTCTTCCGAGCCATATGGCCGCTTGTTTACTTTAAAACCTTTAAGACTCACGATGAGATCTTTGATGCTGATCTTTGATAGCCGGACACCATCAGCTTTCTTCACCCCTTTTGCTTGTGCACACATTTGTCTTCAGTGATTGCATTGGGCAGGTGAATATCACGGAATGCCAATTTAATAGAACAAAGTGTTCTTGCACTGAGGAAGTACTCGAGTGGAGGTCCAATGTCCATCTGCTATCTTAATACTAACCCTATAAGTATATGCATGTAGTTCTAGTTCCCCATCATCATACATAAATATATTTACCTATGTACATGTCTGTATTTAGACCCTTGTAAATGCTCTTTGCCTTCAAGTCCTTTCCTCTATTTCCTTTTACTTTCCTCTTGTCCCACCATCATTCTCATGCTTCATTTGGGTTTCAGTAATTTCTTTCTGTTACATTACTCTTGATCAGTCTTTATCAGGCCTTTCACACCACCTTGCCACTGATTTTGGATCACTTGTTGCTCCCTTATCCCTGGGTTGGTCAACACCACCTCCTTTCTCCCCCCTCCCCATCTCCGTGTCCCCCTGGAACCACCAGTCCCATTGTTTTCTCCTCCTGACTGTTCATCCAGCCTACCTTATACAGATAGACCTGCAGAGATAACAATATGTACAAAACAAGACTCGTAAGACAAAGCAACAAAAGAAAACAAGATGATGACAACAACAACAAAAAACCCAATGTCCAGGAAAAAATATAAATAAGAACAAAAGAAAGACCTGTGAAAAGATCAAAGTCTGTTCGTTGACCTCCACGAGTGTCCCCTGGTTGAGTCTGACGGGGTGCCACTTCCTGGCCCCAAAGTTTATCCTCAGTGCTCCCTCAGGAACTCCATGCTCTGCCCCTCCTGCTGCTCCGCTGCATGCCCTTGCCTTGGTGGGGTGGGGTCAGACCCAGTGCACTCCCCACCCTGCTTCTGCAGTGTGGTCCCCATAGAGCCTTGAGGCTACACTCCTGTCTCCCTGCTAACTGCAAGGCCAGCAGTTAGAGTCCACCAGCTTCTCCGAAAGAGAAAAATGAGACTGTTTGCTCTTGGAAAGATTTACTGTCATGGGAAGCTGATGCTTTGAAAATGATGATGTAGCTGCCGGCGGTGTAGTGGTTGAGTGCGGAACTGCGGCCCACTTTGGTGGTTCAAATCCAGCAGCGGCTCTCCAGGAGCAAGGCTGGGTAGCTCCCACAACCACCAGAGGACAGTGATGCCAAAAAAAAAGAAAAGAAAATGATGATGTATAGATTGTGATAAGAGACCTTAAGAGCCGAAGGGAAGTGGATGAAGGGACACATTGGACAGTGTATGATATGAAAAAGTAATAACAATGTGTAAATTAGTATGGGTTCATGGGGGAGGGGGGAAAGGGGACATTTGGGGAGCTAGTACTGGGGTCCTAAGAGGAGGGAGGATGTTTCAGGGGTGATGATGGCAACAGGTGTGCAAATGTGGTCTGCATACAATTGACATGTGTGTCGATCGTGATAGGAGTTGTGTGGGCCTCTAATAAAATGATTTATAAAAAAAAAAGAGGAGGAAAGAGGCGCTTATACCAAGGGCTCAAGTAGAAAATGTTTGGAAATGAAGATGGCAACATGTGTACAAATACGCTTTTTTCCCCTTTTGTTTATTTATTTATTTATTTATTTTTTAGGCATCACTGCCCTCTGGTATGAATGGGAGGCCCAACCTTGCTGCTGCTGGATTTGAACTGCCAAGCCAGTCAGCCACAGTCCCACCGTCAACCACTACACCACAGAGGCTCAGCCCAAATATGCTTAATACAAATGATATATGGAATATTATAAGTGCCCCTAATAAAATCATTGGAAAAAAGATGTAAGAGCCCCTTATAAAAGTTTTTTTTTATTTAACTTTCACTGGGATGAGTTCTTTTTATTTTATTTCATTTATTTTGGGGGGGTGGGCATCACAGACCTCTGATGGTCGTGGTAGCTACCCAGCCTTGCTGCTGCTGGATTTGAACTGCCAAGCCAGTGGGCTATAGTCCAACACTCAATCACTACACCACCGGGGCTCAGCCCCAGAAGTATTTTTAAAAGAAAGAAACAAAGAAGATTCACTGTCTCAGAAACCCACAGGGGCACTTCGTCTCTGTCCCGGGGGCCAGGGGGGTCGCTGTGGGTCAGGGTTGTTCTGTTTACAGAATTCTGGGGACATTGTTGGTTTAGGTGTAAGGGTAATCCCAGGCCAGTTGTTTTGAGGGCTCCTCCGGCCTCCAGGGACTGGGGGTGACATGTGCGCTGAGCCCTGGTGCAGGAAGGGGAGCCCGCTGTGGGGAGATCTGTCAGGCAGAGGGCACAGCACGTGCAAAGGTCCTGAGGCACCAATTAACAACTCAACAGGTGGTTCCAGCAGGGGATGACCAGGGCATGTCAGCGGATGCCCCACAAGACCCCCCCAGGACCCTGCTGCACCAGACTGGGGTGGTGGGTAGTGGGGGCTTCCGGGAGGAGACACCCAGGAACCAGGTATGTGTTTTCCACATTGGGCCCCAGCCCCCCTGCGAACAGCAGCACCTGCAAGAAGAGGAGGGTTTATTTTGTTCCCAGGGGAAGCAGGAGGGATCTCGGCCGCCCCACATCCACCCGCTTTTTAAATTTAGACCAGCGCACATGGGACTCGGTTCTGGAAAAACAAGACGTTATAAAAATATAATTCCAGTCTCCATCGCAAGCGTCAGAGCGAGCGGTGGGGGCTGGGGGCGCGGGGCGGCCTTGGAGGTTGAGGATGGGAGAGTGCATGAGCTCCAGGGGGGGCAGGGGGGTACGAGGGGGTGCTTGGGAAAGTCCTGGGACCCAGAGATGGGTGTTAGCTTCATCCCTTCCCCCACCGGCTCCCCGGTCAGGTTTCCAGCCCTCCCTTCGCCCCGAGTCCCTCCCACCCGGGCCGGCCACAGCGCATGTGCTGGTGGAAGACTATGGTGGGTTTCAGCCCAGCCAGGACCCACAGATCCGGCGGTGACCGTAGCTCCGTTCCAGCTCATGCGTTTCCAAGGACTGCGTGCCAGGGAGCCACGGCCGGGGCTCGAACCGCCAACCTCTGGGTGCGTGCTGTGTACACCCGCGCGGCCGGCCCCGCGGTCAGCGGCCCGGGCATTGCTTCCGTGGGGACTGCACGTGGGTTCGCACCTCCCGCCTCCCTGGCCAGTTCTTGCTTTCTGTTGCCAGCTGGAGAGTCGGTCCCCCAGCACAGCGACCCGATGCGCAACGATACAGAACCCGGCCGGGTTCTGCGCCAGCCGCGCCAGCCTGCTGGTGAAACGGCCGTGCCCACCCCTCTGCCCAGGGCTTGCCTCTCTCCCCGGCCCTGCGCCTCCCCACGCAGAGGTCCTTCTGCAGGGCGGGTCTCTGCTCACAGCGTGACCAAAGCACCCAAGACAGGGTGTCCTGTGCCTTCGGTGGACCGCGGTGCCATCCATAGCCTTCCACCAGCACATGCTCGCATCTAAAATCTAGATCCGGCACCATCTGTCATGTCCCTAAGCCTCCCATGGCTCCCTGCTACCCGGAGAAGGAGACGCACACTCCCCTCTTCAAGAAGATGAGAGTCAGGAAGGGGGGGGGGGCGCGGATAAGGCAGAGTTACAGAGAGGGAGGGGGAAATGCATGACCGTAGTGATGCCCAGGGACTTAGAGGGACGCTGGAGGTGGGAGATCGGATGAGAGAGTCCTGGGGAACGGGCAGACTTACTTCAATCCTTGACAAGAAACATGTATAGTTTTTAGAGCATGCATTTCCTAAAATAAAGGAAGAGAAAATATAAATAAATCTATTTATATATAAATAAATCTATTTATATATGAACCTATTTATATATAAAATAGATATCTATTTATATAAATATAAATATATATATTTATCAGAGAGAACAGGCAGAGTCCTGGCAAGGCTCAGAGACTCAGAGTGATGTCTGGGTCGTAAGTGAAGTCATTGCCTTTCTTGAGTTCTTTCCGTACTTATTCCTGAGAACTCCATAGTTCCTAGTTGCTGCTGGAGCTCAAAAGTGTCCCCAGAAACTTCCTCCTGCTCTTCAGACCAGAGTGGGGTGGAAGTCACTCACCCTGAGGGACCCAGAGAGTGAAGGGTGCTCTCCAGTTGGGGTGAGAGCAGGAAGCTTGCATGCTATGAACAACAGCCTCTTTGGCTCTGGGACCAGCGGCACTAGAGGGTGCCCAGTCCCCATCACTGGGTGGGCATCCTCATCAAAGCTTCTACAGAAGCACCCTGGTCAGCGGGGCCTGAGGAGCTGCAGAATCGAATGGAAGAGTCTCGATGGAATCCTGACTTTATGGATCCACAGAGGCTGGAGCAGCCAGACCCTGAAGAGTAACTTGTGGACCATGAACTTGGAGGGTCCACCAGCCTGGACCTGGCCTCTTTTATGATGTGAGATGCAGCTCTGCATCTCTCCAGTCTCTCTCTCTCTCTCTCTCTCTCTCTCTCTCTCTCTCTCTCTCTCTCTCTCTCTCTCTCTGCAGGAAGTCCACCTGGGCTCCCTTTCAGAGCAGTGGGTGGCGGCCGCCGGGCACCACCCAGATCTCCTGGTCTCTGGTGGTCCGTCCGTCTGTCCATCCGTCCACTTGATTGCATCTCTTGATTTCCATCGCTCATTCTTTCCTCCACACAGGGAGAAGTCAATCGATGCTCTTTAGACGGTTGTCCGTGTGTGTCTAAGACCCCCGGCCACCGCACAACACGAGATGTTGAACCAAGCTTTGGGAACGTGCCAGTCGACAAGGTCATCTCGGGTCTGGAAGCTAAAACTCTCACCTGAAAGTCTTCTTCAAGGCAGGCAGCAGTTTAACCGCTCACTCGTTCACAAAGCTCCCGAAGAGATCAAACTGGCAAGCAGTAGCTTGAAAGGTTATCGGGGGTCAGAGGTGTGGGGAGGGGATTTAGGGAACACAGAGTAAACATGGGAAAGGGCACTGGGATTGATGGTGCTGATGTCTAAACAACTCATCTCATTTTTTTTTTGTTTTTGTTTGTTTGTTCTTTAGTGATTTTATTGGGACTTATCGCAATCCACCCATCATGTCAAGCACGTTTGTACATCTGTTGCCAGCATCGTTCTCCAAACGTTTGCTTTCTACTTGAGCCCTTGGTATCAGCTCCTCATTTTCCCCCTCCTTCCCCCACCTTCTCTCCTTCATGAACCCGTGATAATTTATAAATTATTCTTTTTTCATGGCTTCCACTGATCGATGTCTCTTTCACCCGCTTTTCTTAAACAACTCAGCTTAAAAGTGACTGAACTAAGGAAGTGTACAATATGGGAATCTTATATCCATGAAACTATCTCTTTTTTTAAAAAAAAATAAATGATTGAAAGGGTGTGTGCTTTGCGACGTGCATTTCCAAACACAACAGCTTGCGTCAAAGAAGACGTTGAATGGAAAAATCCAATCCACCAGCTAGTCAATGATCAGTGGTTGCTTGAAGCAGATTGATTGATGGGCCTCCAATCCTAGCCCAGGCTGGACACGCCGATTGGACACGACCCAGGACTCCCCCAGGCCTGCAAACTGGACACCCTCCTGGGTCCCTGGGGTGGGCTGACTGTCCCGATGATCACTTCACCTCCGCGCCCAGGCGAGGAGACCGGGCTCTGTCCTGAACTCACCGGCGAGCGCCTCGCTCTGAAGGTCTAATTGCGCATGAAATCCAATCGAATTACCCGGCCCTGATGAGCGATTCCTGAGATTACTTAGCTCAGTGAAGTAGATGATGACATTAGCGCTCCCGTCCTCCCGGAAGCTCATCTTGTCAACAGCTTAGTTGTGGAGTGCCCCCACCCCATCCTGTTCGCAGCCCCCTCCTCCGCTCCCGCCCCCCCTCCCATCGTAATTAGCTGCTGCAGAAGCAAAAAGTAACCTGGGGATATCCTGCTAAAGAAGAAAAGTGCATTTTGGGGGTCACAGGTTAGTGGGCCGGAAGTCTTGAATTCAGGCCATAGTTCTAGTGCAGTGGTTCTCAACTTTCCTGATAACTGGTCACCCCCCCCCCGCCCCCCTCCCACAAGCATAAAATTATTTGCTTTGCTATTTCATCGTTGTGATTTTGCTACTGTTATGAATCGGTGACTCCTGTGAAAGGGTCGTTCAACGCCCCCCAAAGGGGCCGTGACCCACAGGTTGAGAACCTCTGCTCTAGGAGATGGTCCTTTCTTCTTCTTCTTCTTCTTCTCCTTCTCCTTCTCCTTCTCCTTCTCCTTCTCCTTCTCCTTCTCCTTCTCCTTCTCCTTCTCCTTCTCCTTCTCCTTCTCCTTCTCCTTCTCCTTCTCCTTCTCCTTCTCCT
>PVJH01039619.1:0-16355 GCA_004026705.1 Nesogale talazaci | reverse complement strand
TGGTAGTGTAGCTTGGAGATGGAGGCACAGGGCAAACAAGGCAGCTGGCTGGTTCGAAGATCCAAGAGCAAGAGAGTGAGGGTGGGGCTCACCAAGCCCTTCCTATCTCTGCCCTTCAATTGATGTGGTGTGTGTTCATTGGCCATGATGTCAAAACAAGCCTACCTATCACAGTGTGTGTGTGTGTGTGTGTGTGTGTGTGTAAGAGGTCTCTAGCCATTTTAGAAATAATCACATCTTTTCCCTGAGACAAAGTTGTTTTTATCCTCCTGGAACGCAGATGTCAGGGCTCAGGGAATTGAAGTGGCCATTCATCCCATCTGCCCTTCACGGGGTCCTCTCTGACCTTGAAGGAGCTGCTTCTCTGCAGACACCTTCGGCTCACACATGAGTATTGAAAGCAGTTTCACAGAGGCGGTTTTGCTCAGGCTTGTGCTCTTTGGGGAAAGCATCTATCCACGCCCAGCTTCACACAGCGGGGACTGGCGGCTGTTCTGCAGTGTGAGGTCTGTCCTTTGTGACTCTGTCTTATAACCTGGGCTGTGCTTCAATGTCAGTTCTTGTAAATTAACATGACAATGGCACATAGACCCCCCACTTTCACTGGGCCCCTTTCTAAATCATATTCTAACCACACCCACTCACGGCAAACACATACATTGGGCAAACCATGATACTGAGTGTTCCTCTGTGCGTGGAGGTTATTGAAAATTGCTTGATTTCCCTGCATTTAACCATGGGAATGCATTAGACCTACTGGTGAGAGAGGAAGACTATCCTTGTAAGGTTCGCCTTGCACCCCTGGAAATAACAGGACTCATGTTCAATCTGAGGTGAAGACCAATAAAAACAGACCTAACGGAGAATGACTAAGCCACTGCGTCTTAGGGAATGGGAGGTTATGACCTTTTCTTCAGTGTTCTTACAAAGCAACTGAAGGCGTCACTGGCGTCATGCTTTTTATTGAGAGAAAGTATTTCTAAAACTAAAAACCACCATGAAGGAAACTTAAATGAAACAAGACTTTGAAGCCCCTGATTTCTGTACAGAATAATACACTGCCTTCTAGTCCATTCCCGCTCACAGCAACCCTTCAGCAGGGAACAGAACTGCCCCCGTGAGTTTCCAAATCTATAACTCATCCTTCTCCCTCGTAGCAGCTGGTAGATTCCAACCACTGACCTTGAGGTTTGAAACCCAGTGTGTAACCCACCACACCACCAACCTGCCCCTCCACCGGTCTCCTCCTGAGCCCTCAAAGAGATCAGTGCATTCCTTCTGTGTTAGTCCGGATGGAGCAGAGAAACAACCCATAGACACGCATATCAAGAGAACTTGTTATCAGAGAGTCGTTTTACATTAAGAAAACACGCCAGCCCAGTCCAGGTTAAGTCCATAGTAGCTCATATGTCCCTGACCGGTCTATAAAGCCTTCTTCAGACTCACGCAACACATGCAATGATGCCGAGTGCAGGAAGATCCCAGGCCAGCGGGTGGAAAGTTTTGTGGACCCAGTGGCAGTAGAAGCTTCCCAGCACTGGCAGGGTCTCCACGTGGCTCCTCCAGCTCCAGATCTCTAGTGTAACTCCATGTGATTTGTCAATAGGAATATCTTTAATAGTCTCAAGTTGACACCAGCAGGTGTAATTACCGCACTTTTCCGGGTCTCTTCTGTGTAGCTACAAACACGCAAAGCTTTTCCTTGTGGCATGTTGCGGCCTCCCACCCCTTCCCACCCCTCTCTCTCTCCCATCTGGTTTTCGCCAACACCACCTTGCTGAGAAGTCCCAGGTGGGGCTGCAACAGAAACACAACACGTGGATGGTTTTGCCGAACAGAGACGCGTTTCCTCAGTTTCCAAGGCGAGCTTTCCTGTTTCTCAAGAGAAGAGCCTCCGTCTCTGGGCAGCTGGTCCCTTCGCTCCTCAGTGACCTTCATCACCCTTTTGTGTTTCATTTGTGTTCCCTTCTCTTGAGCTGATGTGTTGTCGTTTAATATCTTTTTTTTTTTTTGTATTTTTAGGTGATCCGCGGGCATTGATATAGTCCATGAACCTAATGAAGTTCCATCCACAGGTCTGGGGTTGAGGATTGACAACACGTATTCTGGGGGACACCGTTCAACTCACCATAGCTGTCCGTGGCAAGAAAGTCTGTGACAAACCCCAGCGCTGAACTTCCTGGCTCTGCTGTCATCAGAGCAGTTTGCCCTCTCCTCTTTAAAAAGATTGTGTCGCCTGGCTTCTAGACGATGCCATAGGCTCTTGATTTTTCCTTCTACCTTCCTGGGTATAGCTTCTTAGTCTCCTCTGCTGTATTTTTTTTCTTTCCCTTGACATCTAACTGAGATGACTCCAGGACGCACCCGGGAGAGCCTCCTGCCTCTACCTGCCCTGGTCCTTTAATCATCTCTGTCAGACTCTGGACTTTAAATGCCATCTCTGTGCTGAGAAGAGGAGCTCTGCGGGGACATCCGTTCAGCACATGACTGCCAATCTAGGGGTCACCATCTGCTCCACAGGAGAAAAACGACAGGACGACGATAAGGCGGAGTCCCATCTGCAGCAGCAGGACTGGCTTTTTGCTGATGATGCCCAAATTCTATCCTGCCGACTTGGATCTCCCCATGACATGTGCATGAGTGTTTTGAATGTTGAACCGGTATTTGGTCATTACAGGAACAGTTTTTGGCTCCCCTCTTGGTGTGCAAGTATTTCCAGGTCGTGAATGCTTAGAAGTGGGCTGAGAATCATTTAGAATGCCCGGGGCTCCCATCAATGGGACCTAAGTTTGATTGTTAAGAGGCAGTGGTGGAACAAGATGGGATGGTGATTCCAAAAGTCAAAATTCTGTTGAGATGGTGAGATGGAAGCACATTATTGTTGTTGGGTACTGCCAGGTCAGCTGTAATCCCCAGTGACCCGAGCACAACAGAATGAGCATCACCAGGTCCTGTGCCACCCTCCCTGTGGTAGTCTTCTGTGTCAATCTGGGTAGACTAGAGAAACAAATCCATAGACACTCATATGTTTACAAGAAAGAGGTTTTTATACAAGAGCAACTGTACATTAAGAAAACATCCCAGCCCAGTCTAATCCAAGGTCACAAGTCTGATATTAACCACTATGTCTGATACCAGTCCATAAGTCCTCTTCAGACTCACAAAACACGTGCCATGGCACCAGGATAATCACAGGTCAGTGGGTACAGAGTCTTGTGTATCCAGTGGTGTTGTAAGCATCTCAGCCCTGGTAGGAGTCTCTATGTGATTTTTCCAGGATCAGAGATCTGGTTACATCAGAGTAAGTCCATGTGGCTGCTTCTCCAGGATGTCTCACAGGGAGTCAGCCTTGTGTCTTATCAGTAGAGTGTCTCCAAGGGACTGAATTGAGAAATAGTGTCTCCCGCCTCCAAAAAGAAATTATAAAACTTCCCAGAATTCTTATATGAGAAGGCCATGCCCACACAGAGGTCTCATTGGTTATCTCCAGATTGACAGCTTAAACTCCACCCCCACATTCTGCATCCTCAAATTGACACCGGATCAGCTGACTGCCACATCTCGCTTGATCGGATTGTTGCAGCCACTGCGTCAATCCATTTCATTGAGAGTCTTCCCTTTTGGGGCTACACTTCCTGCTTTACCAAGCATGATATCTTCTTTCCCAGGGACTGGTCTCTCGTGATAATATGCTCCAAATCACGTGAGACCAAAACCTCACCATGCCTGAGGCTGAGGAGTATTCTGGCTATACACCTTCCAAGACCTATTTTACTATTGGGATCACAGTCCAGGGTACTTGAGTAAGGAAAACCCAAGAGCAGTTTAAATTGTTTATCTCATCCTCTCAGTTGGTCCAAATATATTTTTTGAATAGCAGTAATAGGGCACCCTCATAGAATGCATAGGGCACATAACTGATGGCCTCAGCTGCTAACCAAAGGTTGGGAGTTCAAGTCCCACCAGACATGCCTCCAAGACAGGCCTGGTGATCTTCTTCCACAGAAATTAGCCATTCAAAACCCTGTGCAGCAGAAAACATGAAGAAAATAGAAGATACAGGCAACTGATAGGTCCTCAGCAACTATAGAAGTTACATAATCTGGTGTGTCAACTTGAGACTACTAAGGGTAAAGGGGTGGAGTTTAACCTGTCAATCAGATGGCAGCTTGTTGACCTCATTCGGAGGCACTACAGAGATAAATAGCTCACTGGAGGCCAGACACACTCACTTTCTGCTTCGCTTTCCTGTTGGCAAGACACATGGAGTTAGCCTGAAGGACCCAGAGTCCTGGAGCTGGGTGAGTCACGAGGAGACCCCTGAGATACTTCCACCACCTCTGGATCCACAGACTTTCCACCCACTGGTCCGTGATCTTCCTGCATTCGGCATCATTGCATGCATTGTGTCAATCTGAAGAGGAATTTACAGACTGGTATCAGACATAGAGGCTAATATCAGGCTTAGGGACTTGATCCGGACTGGATGTTTTCTTAATATATAATTACTTTTGGACATACACATATAGGAGTTTTTCTATTCAACCCAGACTAACACAGTGATCACAGACACAATCCTGGCACCAGAAGAATGAGATGTTTCGCAGGAGAAGCTGTGGTTGGGATGATAGGAAAATGTGAAATAAAAGCAAAGTCATTTTAAAAGCCAGGCTTGCTGCTTGGATACATATGATGACACCACTGAGAGCAAGACTTAGTCACCCTTCAGCTCTGAAACTGAATTCATCCCTCAGGCCCAGGTCTGAGCAATCAGCAGACAAGTCCATAGGGGGACGGTAGCCCTGGAGTGTGTGGTCCTTCAGATGATCAACCATGTGGGATTGGGAGTGGCGGGGAGGTGACGCTTGACCATAGGACAATGTTCAAAAGGGCTATGAGCCAGGGAGGAAAGGAAGAAGACATGGGATACGGGGAGGCAACGGAATAGGTCATGCAGCACTGTTGGGATTACAAGCTGTTGAGTTTCCACTGCTTTGTCCGGTCAACCTTCACCCGATTCACAGTCAAACGTTTTTGTTTTGTTTTGTTTTTAAGTAAGATTCTTAGGCAGCACAGAACTGACAGGACACACAGGTGGCTGCCGTAGGTCTGAGCTTACTCCATGGCAACAGAGTCGTTGCGGGGGGTAGAATGGCATGGAGTGAGATGCTGAACCTGAGGAATAGAATCCTTGAAAGTTCAATCTCTGGGGAGACGCTGTGACTAATCCATTGCTCTACTTGATGGCCTTGGGGCCAGATTCCATTTTCATCCAGCAACCATCATTGATACGCTGATGCCTGTGTATTCTGCATGAGTCTTCAGGTGCTTGAAGGGCTATCTCCCAGTAGAACCATCCTTTCCAGAACTAATAGCAAAATGGGGTGTTGCGTCTGCCCCTCACTCACTGCCTTCAAGTCGATGCCTACTCTGGGTGACCCTGTGAGACAGGGTAGAACTGACTGTTTGGATCTCCAAGACTGTAACTCTTTACAAAACTAGAAAGCTCCATCTTTCTCCCTCAGAGTGGTGCCTTTTGGAACTGCCACCCTTTGGGGTCACAGTCCACACTCACAACCACCCCACCACCAGTGCTCCTTGGGATGCACCTGAGAGTCACTAAACACTTCTGTCCCTGGTATCATTTCGTCTTCCCAGTTATGTTCTCAGGTGCATTCCTGATGAGGAAGCTGAGACCCAGCGAGGTCGATAACTCATCAGAGATCCCAGAGCTCACACGGTGGCAGAGTCTAGATATGAACTCAGGTCTGGTTGCGATCAAAATCCCTGTCCTTAAATCCTATCCTATCCTGTGAGGCTGGGATTCTGGTTGACAAACTTTTACCCCAGGAAAGGTCATTCATTGACTGTCAAACCAAACCACAAATCAAACATATTGCTATCTCGCCAATCCGTCTTTTGATCCTGATGAACACTCGAACTTGATCAACTTCATCAGTAGGTGAAGTTTAGGTTTTGCCCAGCAAAATTGAGGACCAGATATTGTACGTGAGGTGACTCTCCCTTGGCACAATAAAAAATAAAAAACCCCTCAGTTTTGGGGTTGGCATACATGTACAAAGGACATCTGCCTCACTTTTGTCCTTTCAACCTGTAAGGAGGCAGACAACAGTAAGGATGATGATAACTTAATTTGTAACCGGGAAAGGGAGACTCCACGTCAAAGGCAATCTAGTCCATTCCCCTGTGTGGGAGGTTCCCTTCCCTGTCCATGCTCTTGTTTCTTTACCCAGAAACACATGGCTTATCTTAGAAAAGAAAGGAGAATCTGATCTGCTTCAGTACCTGTGCGACTAGGGAGGATGCTTTGGGCAACACCTGTATGTGACTGGAAGGGCTCTCCTTGAGTCAGAAAAGAAACAAAGACATAGGTGAGACAGGGGGGTTCTGAGAAGTAAGGTATGACAGGATGGAAGGTATTACTAAATGCCAAGAAAAATAATGCCATATATATGCAGCTATTTGAGAAGACTGGAGGAAGAAAAAAGAAAAGAAACATAAGGAAGGCAAAATATAAGCCACAAAGGTCAAGAAGCAATGACGAGTTCATAGTGGCTCCTGTGCATCAGTACTTTCCAGGTGCTATTTGAGAGTCCCGTGGGATGGGTAATGTTGTCTACACTTCACAGAGGAGAAAGCATGCTGGGAAAGGTAAGGTCTTTTTCCTGTAATGGAAGCAGAAGTTGTATCTCTCCCCTCTTGGCCCAACTCAGGTCATTTCCTAGTTTGATGTTGAGGTGCCCATAGCTGACTAGATGGAGAGGATTCTGAATACTTGGAGAAGAGCAGCACCCCAGAGGAGGAGAGTAAGGCCCCTCAACAAGAACAGGGAAGATGCCAAGATCTGCAACCCTCACACTGGTGGTGATGGTGCAGTTGGTGGTGGTATGATGATAGAGATGATGGTGGTGGTTGTCATAGTGGTGATGGTAAAGATGGTGATGGTGGTGGTGGTCATAGTGGTGATGGTAGAGATGGTGGTGGTGGTGGTCATAATGGTGATGATAGAGATGGTGGTGGTGGTGGTCATAGTGGTGCTGATAATAGAGATGGTGATAGTGGTGGTGGTCATAGTGGTGATGGTAGAGATGGTGGTGGTGGTGGTATGATGGTAGAGATGATGGTTGTGGTGGTCATAATGGTGATGATAGAGATGGTGGTGGTGGTGGTCATAGTGATGCTGATAATAGAGATGGTGATAGTGGTGGTGGTCATAGTGGAGATGGTAGAGATGATGGTGGTGGTGGTGGTATGATGGTAGAGATGATGGTTGTGGTGGTCATAGTGGTGATGGTAGAGATGACGGTGGGGGTGGTCATAGTGGTGGTGGGGTGGGGCAGTGGGGTGGCAGGAGTGGTGGGGGTGTGATGATGGGTGTCCTTAAGTAGATCCCAACTCATAGATGACCTTGAGAGTTTGTTTGGAGCTTGTAGCAGGTCAGCACAGTTGCTCATACACATGTGGCCAAAGACCTGTCCTCGTATCATGGAAGGAAGTCCCCTTCAAGTGAGCATCAGCTTTGAGAGAGATACTCACAGATAGTCAGAGAGGAAGGGGACCCCCACCTCAACAACCCGATCAGTTGAATCAACCCTGGTGATCAATGGAGTGACCAGTGCTGCAGTCAGATTGCCCTCCCATCCCCAATTCCTATAGGGCAGGGTGGAATCACCCTACAGAATTTCCTAGGTTGTAAATCTTTAGGTGAGTCTCTGTGTATTTTCCTCAGGAGTTGCCTGTAATTCGAATCACCAACCTTTGGGTGCCCAGCCCACTGTGTAACCTTTGGGCCACAAATCTTTCTGTGAATGTGGAAACTAACTTCAAAGGAGCTAGCTGCCGTCCCAAGTGCACACATTTCATGTAAACACACTAATTACAAGTTTTATTTATTATAGCGGTGCTATTATGTAGAACATTCTATATAAGAGACTCCCTAAAGAATACTGTTATTGTAAAGCTTTTTTGATGCTTCAAGAACTAATTTTGTCATAGAATTTGCAAAGCCAGGACCTTCATGGGTATTGGAAGGGAAATTCAAAGGACATTTCATATTTTAGTGTGGCTTTGTTCAAAACATTCATGATAAGAAAGTTCACTTGGGTAAAATAAAAGTGAATAATACCTAAAAAACTAATTTTTCTTAAGACAGCAATGTGATTTTATCTTTAAATCTCTTTGTGAAGCTCAGTCCCTGGAATAAAATAAGTTCATTGCTCCAATCCTGGTGTCTGTGCTTTCTTACCTGTTATATGAAAGATTAAAGTGTTCCAGCAGCAACATTCCAGAACAGGAGTTCTCAACCTTCCTAATGCCTCAACCCTTTAATGCAGTTTTTCATGTTTTGGTGACTGCCCACCCCCTCACCCCCAACCATGAAATTATTGGCATTGCTACTTCATCACTGTGATTCTGCTAGTGTTATTGAATCGACCCAAAGCGGTCATGACCCACAGGTTGAGAACCACTGCCCTAGAAAGTTTCCACATGGGGAGTTGAATTGAAACTAGGAGTGACTGCTGTGGTAAGAATCTGAGCCTAGTCATCTAGCTCAGAAGCAACGAAACCCACATGGAAGAAGCATACCGGCCTGTGTGACCACAAGGTGTCAAAGGGATGAGGTATCAGGCATCAAAGAACTGAAAATTATATCATTGTAAATGAGGGGGAGTACAGATTGGGGACCCAAAGCCTATGTGTAGGTAACAGGACATCTCCTTGCAGAAAGGTCATGGGGAGGAGAATAGTGAGTCAGAGGACAGTGTAGCAATGATGAAATATGCAGCTTTCTTTCCTCCTTCCCACTATCATGATCCCAATTCTACCTTACAAATCTGGCTAGATGAGAGGATGTACACTGGTACAGATAGGAACCAGAAATACAGGGAAACCAGGACAGATGATCCCTTGAGGACCGGTGGTGAGAGTGGCAATACTGGGAGGATGGAGAGAATATGGGGTAGAAAGGGGGAACCGATTATAAGGATCTACATTTAACCTCCTCCCAGGGGTATTGACAGCAGGGAAGTGGCTGAAGGAAGACATTAGACAGTATGAAAAATGGCAAAATAATAATAAGTCATAAATTATCAAGGGTCCATGAGGGACGGGGGAGCCCAGAAGAAGGGGGGAAATGAAGAGCTAATACCAAGGGCTCAAGTAGAAAGCAAATGTTTTGAGAATGAGGAGGGCAACACATGTACAAATGTGCTTGGCATGCAATGGATGGATGGATGGATTGTGATAAGAGTTGCATGAGCCCCCAATAAAATGATTTTAAAAAAAGAAGCTGCGCCTCTGATCTCAGACTTCACTCTAAGCCTGGAGCAAGCCCATGAGAACATGTGTCCGAGTGTGAACAGAGGCACAGGCATGAGTTAATATTGAAAAGTACAATGTGTTATCAGCATCTGTGAGTCCACCTCCCACTCTAGTCACTCAATGCATGAAGGATGAAGGTGCTGTGGCATCCTGTGAGCAGACCATCGTCAGCCATAAGGTTGTCGTGGGCTGGCTAGATTCCCTAGACCTGTCTTCCTCCTCCCTCTGAGTCTGGAAGCTCTGCTAAGGCCCTTTCTGTAGTAACATGCAAGCCGCCACTGACAGATGGTTGGCGATTGGGCATAAGGTGCCCTGGCCAGTACTCCAAACAGGCCTCCTGCATGGAAAGTAAGCAGTCTCCTGATAACCCCCCATGCCTGCCTTAAAGGGATTGTCCTACAAAGGGGGACCCCTTCCCCACAATGCTCATTTGGTTTTTTGATGTGAGGGTGATAAAGCCTCTGGAGTTGGTTTCACCAGCGTGTTCATCAGGGCACCAGTTTTTTACCCCAAAAAACATGTCTCTCTTGCCCCCTGCACCTAACCTCCCACTGTGTGACTTAGTTAGTCTTTTCTTTTTCCGTGAATGAAGAGGGACATGAAAGCACAGCGATTTGATGCAGCAGAGGTGAAGAACAACACAAGGAAGGTGCTGTGAGCCGTCCAAACAGATGAGTTTGAAAACGGTTTCCAAGAATGGAATCGCAGATTTGACAAATGTATTAAGTGTTATGGAGAGTTCTTTAAAGGTGATAAGGTTGTTTTGTAAAAAGTTTTTTTTTTAATTAGATATATAGCTTTGGGGGGAAAAATCTGTTGGGCGGGATTGGGGCGGGGGTAAATGGTACCCTCTTGTCCATTTGGACTTGGCTGTTATCTTTGTTTTGCTTTTTTTTTAATTCAGATATTGCATGATTCTTAGAATGAATAAAGCATGTTCCTTTAGACGTGAGGGTAGAGAGTCATATGTCCCAAAAGCTTTCTAAGAGAAAGAGTACCAGGTCAGTAAAGACCATCTGCGTTGCTTTGTCTTTAATCCACCCCCATCCCTCTTGTTTCTTCTTCTCTGCTACCTCCTCTTTAGGGCCACCAGCTCTCTGATGTTCTGGTGCCACCATTTGGCATTGAATTCACCTCTCTTTTTGACAAGGACTGCCACTTTCTCCTTTCCTTTGTCTGACTCTGCAAAGAAATGAAAACACAAAGCGTCCTCAGGATTTGCCTTCATGGGCAGAGAAAAAAGAAAATTATTGAAAGAGACAGTTCCCTGAGCCCAGGCCAAGCCTAACGTTTAATTGAGCAGAATAATTGCCATCGCTTTGCAAATCCAGAACAGAACCGAGATGGTTACTTTGGGAAGATTTTATGAAACTTAATAAGGCATTGCAGTGGGGCATGTGAATGGCACTATTTCTGATGAGAATCAATTACCCCAACTGTACTGTCAATGACTAGAGGTGGAACCCAACTGGACCACCGTTGGGTAAAACTACAAATGAAAACTCAAGTGGAAGTTTTTAGGTTTTGATCTCTGTAGGTAAAGCAGCAGCTGTTAATAATTTTGTCTAAAGTCCACTTGAGAGATTCAACCCAAACCTACTGTCCTAAAGTTGATTGAAACAGAGCAACTCGCAGGACAAACTAGAATGACTCTTGGAAAGCTGTACATCTTATGGGAGCCTCTTTCTCTCATGGAGCCTCTGGTGGGTTTGAACTACTGACCAAATAACCTAATTCCTTTGCTGCCAGGACTCTTCAAGTCTCTAAATACAGACAGATTTGAAAGTTTTATCTTACCTTGCAGGGAAATGTTGCTTTTGTTGCTCTTTGTGCCCTAAACTAAAATGAGATATCAAAATTTCTAATATTTCCTTCCTCTTATCTCTTCTTTACCTTTAATGGAAGGGACTCCTTTAAGGTTCAGCCTTCTTACAATGTCTCCCTTGAGAAACCACTCCTTGTGTCCTCCCTGTGTCCACAATCTCCTTCAGTCTGTCCTCCTTTAAGCGTACAAGTCATTTCCCCTCTGGATTTTGGACTAGCCTGTGACTGACCTAGGAGCCCCAGGGGCTTAGTGATGGTGTGTTGGGATGCTACCTGCAAGGTTTGGTTGTTTGCAAACACCAGTCGCTTCATGGGAGGCAAGACAGAACTTTCTGTTCCTATAAAAAAAAAAACTACAGTCTCAGAAAGCCCCAGGGGGCAGTATGACATAGAGGGTTGTGGCAGTCACATACTGTGGTGCCAATTTGACTAAGAGTGTAGGGGTGGAGTCTAGCCTGTCAATATGGAGATAGCCAATGAGACCCCTGTGTGGGCCTGGCTTTCTCTGAGAATTCTGGGAAATGTCACGATATTCCCCTCCCACCCTACCCCACCCCCGACCCCACCTCCCTGGAGATGAGAGACCAGAGACTCAGTTCCTTGGAGATGAACTACTGACAAGATGAGATGACAGCATGCTGCTCGATCCTGATTCTTGGAGACTGGAGGAGCCGGAGGAGAAGCCACATAATCTTATCCTGATGGAACCAAACCTCTGGGGCCAGAGAAGCCACATGGAGACTCATGCCAGTGCTGAGATGTCTAGGAGGCCACGGGGAGACCCCTACCAGCAATGAGCTGCGTCTCCTGCCCGTGGATACTGCTGATGGACCCTGAGCCCTGGTAATGAGGATCCATGGGGAAACCCCTGCCAGCACCAGGATGCTTCTACCACCACTGGATACACAAGACTGTACCCACTGGCTTGTGATTGTCCCGGTGTCATTGTTTGTGCTTCGTGAGTCTGAAGAGGACTTATGAATTGGTATCAGATATATGGGCTAATATCGGACTTATGACCTTGAACTGGAGTGGGTTGGGATGCTTTCTCAATGTTCCATTCCTTAAGCCCTTCCCTGATATCCATATGCATGCTTATGAATTTGTTTCTCTAGTCTACCTGGATGAACACAACAGTCATTGTGAGTCAGAATTGACCCAATGGTCGTGGGTTTTGGAGGGATGGTCTTATGATCGAAATATAGTTCATGTGATCTGTACCATTTCTAAGACTAGATCTTAAGAAGCCTATCCACTACTTTGTGGGTCTTGTAGAACACTTGCTCTAGAGAAAGTCAGACTTAGGGGACATCCGTCATCATGAAAAACCCCAACTAGTCTGAGAACAACATGATGTCAGGAAGCCCAAACTAGTCACAAAGCCCAGCCATGACAGAGATATTCAAACAACACCCTCCACCTCAGTGGTCCAGACACCACACTCCAGAACTACACAGAGGAATCAAAAAGTCAAGGTGGTAGTCCAGCTTCAGCTGCCATTTGACTACAACCATATGAGGACCCCACACTATGAACTATCATTTGCATTTGTCAAAACCCAAGAAAGGGGAAAGATAATCATAAGTGGGTTTGTTTTGTTTTCAAATCATTTTATGGGGTGCTTGTACAGCTCTTATCACAATCCATACAGCTATCTATTATGTCAAGCACATTTGTACACAGGTTGCCATCGTCATTTTCAAAACATTTTCTTTCTACTTGAGCCTTTGATATCAGCCCCTGATTTTCCCCCTCCCCCACCTTTCCTCCCTAATGAACCTTTGATAGATATAAAATTTTTTCATGTCTTACTCTGACTGATGTCTCTCTTCATCTACTTTTCTGTTATCGGTCCCCCTGGGAAGGAGTTATATGTAGATCATTGTGATAGGTCTTCCTTTTCTTTCCCCACCTTCCCTTAACCTCCTGATGTTTCTACTCTTGTTATTGGTCCTGAGGGGTTTTTCTGTCCTGGATTCCCTATGTTACAAGCTTTTATCAGAGCAGTGTATATGCTCTGGTCTAGCAGGACTTGTAAGGAAGAATTAAGATCTTGATGGTGGCAGGGAGGAAGCATTAAGGAGCTAGAGGAAAGTTGTATGTTTCATCATTGCTACACTGTACTTTGATTGGCTTGTCCCTTCCTTGTGACCCTTCTGTAAGGGGATGTCCAACTATCTACAGATAGGTTTGGGATCTCCTCTCTGTGCTTCCCCTCCCTTGCATAGATATGGTTTTTTGTTCTGGATAAACCACAAAGGTTTGGGACAGTTAATTACACAGTAATAGATAACCAGAAGTCCTCGTGGCACAGAGCTTAAGCACTCCTCTGCTAACTAAGGGGCCAGCGATCAACCCAATCCCTGGTCTGGGGAAGAAAGAGGAGACAGTCCATTTGCTTAATGACTGACAGCACTATGGAGCAGTTCTGCTCTGTCCTATAGAAACACTATCAGTCAGTTACACTATTTAAACAGTGACTCATTTATTCCTTTAACACACATTTACTGAATGCTTACTGTGCACAAAGCAACTCAAGGTACTGGGAATCACCAGTAAAGAAGAAAGACTGCAACCCTGCTTTAAAGCTCTAGAACTCTTTAGAAAGGAAAACATTGAACAATTAATCAACAATTTCAGACTTTCACCATATTCCCCAAGCGTATAATACTCTTTCTCCCTTGCTCTCACTTTCAGCCACTGACAATTCTCTCTCTTTGAAAATTTTAACACTTTTATTGACTGTGGCAGTTACATAATCAATTTGAGCAATGGGGTGAAGTCTAGCCTGTCAATCAAGTTGCAGTTTGATGGCCTCATTTGGAGATGCAACAGAGATACATAGCTCCCTGGAGACCAGATTCACTCTCTATGTACTGCATTCCTGATGACAAGCAAGATGGAGGTCCACTGATGAGACCAGAGCTCTGGAGCTGGAAGAGTCATGTGAAGACCCACACTAGTGCTGGCATGCTCCCACCACCACTGGATCCACAAGACTTTCCACCCACTGGCCTGTGATCTTCTTCTTTGATATCATTACATGCGCTGCATGAGTTTGAAGAGGAATTTATAGACTGATATCAGATTTACGAACTTGATCTGATCTGGGGTGGGAAATTTTCTCAGTATACAATTGTTCTGTTATATGAATGTCTTGGAATTTGTTTCTCTGGGCAACCTGGACTAACAAATTGACATATAAATTACATAGTATACAATCAATAGTTTAAACATAGTCAAAGGAGTTGTGCAATAATTGCTATAATCAATTTTCTTCCTTTTTATATTCATTACTATAAACTTCCCATTTCTCTGCACAATCTCCCCTGCCCTGATGACCGCAAGAAATTATTCATCCAGTTATGGTCTCTATAGTTTTACTATCCTGGACTTCATACAAAGAAAAACAAAATTAATAAACAATCATAACAACAGAAAATAGGAAAAAGTAACAGAAAATGTGATAGAGAAAATGTAATGAGTCCAAAGGGAGAGCAAATGATAAAGTGCTGAATTTTAACCTAATTGCATCTGCATTAGTTCCCTCTCCCATGTGCTATGTTAGCAAGACTGTTCCTATCCCTGCTCAATGGTCAGAGGGCACTCACAGGAGGCTTATTCCAGGAGGGGACTCTGCAAATAGATTTTGGGCTTTCACTGTCAGTCAGAGCCTTCTACAAACAGAAAGGTTGGAATTTAAATTCTACTACCGTTCCCTCCTGCGTTCTTGAATTGCATTATTTGCAATCTTTGGATCACAGAGGTTGGTGTGCTTCTTCAGTATGGAGTTAGCTGTCCCCTCACGTAGATGGCTGCTTGTTTCAAGACAAGTCTTTAAGGCTCCAGGTATTTTTCTTTCTGATGTCTGGGCATCATCTGATAGCTTCACCACACTTTGCTATAGCACTCCTTTCTTTAGTGAGCTCTCCATGAGAGCAGGTGCCAAGTGGGGCCACGTCATAAGAGCTAATTCTCCTTAGATTAGGACTGCAATTAAGCTGGAGCTCGAAATCCATTGATGCCTCTAGGGTTGACGCAGGTCTCTGATCCTCTTTAGAGACATCATTGCCCTTTTATTAAGGGAACATTATCAATCATCCCATGGGGGCATATAGTGCTTCTACTGATAGTATCATTAATTTTGCCAATGTTAATAGAATTTCAAACACAATTTAGAAAATGAAAGTAGAACATAGTAGTTCACCTGATAGTATCATTAACTCCACCAATGTTAATAGAATTTCAAACACAGTTTAGAAAATGAAAGTAGATATGTATAGAACAGCTTTCTATACCATGATGCATACATTGAAAAATCAAGTCACTAGACCCTATTTGTACATAATCAAAGGAGATTGAAAATGGGACAAAATGACAGAGGCAGGACTCTGTCTGCTAGACTAAGGGCAGCCTTCATTTTTAATTAAGAAAATAGAATTAATCAGAGAAGTCCTTCATCGACCTAGGCTGTGAACTTCCAGCCTGTGAGCATCTGCACAGCGGAGTTCTCCACCATCTCTCTCTCATGTCTGGATCAAGTGCTTTCCAGAAGTCACCCTGTCTACTTGCACTCTGGGCAACCTCTTTCCAATGACGTCTCCCTCCCTCCCACCAGCAAGGAAACATGTTCTAGCTCATCTCCTTCGGACCCTGGGATTCAAATACCTATCCTCGGGCTGATGACTCAGGAATGCCTATCGCCAGCCTTGATCTCTCTACAGAATCATGGGCTTGAATCTCGCCAGTCACCCATCTGACCCCGTGCCTTAGAAATCTTAATAGGCATCTCAAAATTAGCATGAGTCACTGAAGCAGGATTCTAGCTATTTGGCCTGCCTCCTGCCCCTCTCATATTCTTCTCCCTCCCAGTAAATAACCTCCCCACCAATTCCATTGCTGAAAACGAGACATTTTTGATCCAGAACTCTTTCTCTTTCTCCCACTCACATGTCTGATCCAAAAGGCAGCCCTCCTAAAAATGTATGCTGACTCTGCCTACTCTTCAGCTTCACCATCATCGCCCTGGTTCAAACCTTCATGCTTTTTCAACTCAGATTGCTGAAACAACCTCTCCACCCCTTTCCCGACTGCCATTTTTCAACCCTTTACAATCCATTTTTCTCTCAGCCATGAAAACAATCCTTAAGAAAACTATGTGTATCATCATGTTTAAAATTGTCCAATGG
>PVJH01039618.1:0-16286 GCA_004026705.1 Nesogale talazaci | reverse complement strand
AGGGTTTAACTCTGAAGAAGTAAAATCTAAAAATCATAGTAATACTAAATATGAATATTTCTGAGTGTGAAAGAAGTGAACTCAATAGGTGGAGGTCTCTGTTTTATTATATACAAGGTGACCTCTCAAAGTTTGTGGGACAATATCATTATTTTTTAATTCCGTATCTCCTTGAACTTTTTCAAGCTCTTTCACATGTGTAACCCTAAATGTTTACAATGTTTTTTGACACTCAAGAGCAACTGTTTATTTTAAGGAATTAATCACAGATGTAACATATAGCCATAGGAATATTCAACTTAGCACTATTTATAATGTTGAAAAGTAAAAAAAAAAACTCTAGCTGTCTCATAATAGTGGACTCAAGATCAATACGCTGGTGCTAATTCCGACTCACAGTGATCCTATAGGACAGAGTATAACTGTCTCTATGGATTCCTGCAACTGTAATTCTTTTTTTTTTTTTTGCATCACTGCCCTGGTGGAAGTAGGAAACCCAGCCTTGCTCCTGGGGAGCTGCTGCTGGATTTGAACCTCCAATCCTGTGGACCGTAGTCCCGCATACAACCACTACGCCACCGGGGCTCAGCAGCAACTGTAATTCTTTACAGTAGTAGAAACACTCATTTTTCTTCTTCAACGTGGCTGTTGATTTCAAACTGCTGAACTTATAGTTATTAGACAACTCATAACCGCTGTGCCAACAGGGATCCTCCAATGGTGGACTAGTTAAATAAATTATGCTTGGTTGATTCAATTGAATATTTATTCCTTATAAACCAATAAACTCAAGTCGTAGAAGAATATTTAATAATTTTCTACATTATTTTTATGATATTAGGATGTAAGACCAAGTGTCTACAGTAAGGAAGGTAGATAATTCCTAATATAGTTGTTAAATAAAGGTTTACAAGAGAATATATACTGTAAGCAATTTTTATTGAAATTTCTTTATTTTTACCCATACTTGAGAAGAAGTGGCACAGATGCCCACCACAATGTAAAATAAGTGGTGATCTCTTGGTGGAAGGATTATATATGATTTTAATTTTATACTTTATTTAATCAGTATATACTAACAACTACAAAATGATTACTTTTTTTTTATATATCTCCCCCCCCCCTTTCTGGGACTTACTTTTTTTGGGGGGTGGGGGGCATCACTGCTCTCCGGTGGTGGGAGTAGGAGGCCCAGCCTCACTGCTGGAATTGAACCTCCGTCCCAGTGGGCCGCAGTCCTACGCACAACCACTACGCCACCGAGGGGCTCAGCGTGATTACTTTTATAATAAAGTTATTTAACTTTGGAAACAGATTAGGATTATGGTTAAATAAGATGGATGCGATTAATGTCACGAAATATACTTGCAAACATTTGTTGAAATGGCAGATATTTTGCTACATGTTTTTACCACAAAGAAAAGGGGCTAAACTAGAGTTACTTAAAGTCTAGACAAAAGGACCATGAAAAAAAATCCATGTCTCCAGTCCAACTCTGCCCCTATTTATACCCATTTGTGCTGATGGATGGATACGCTACGCTCAACACAGTAGAATGTGAACACAGATCTGCCCAGCCTGGCATTTTCCTGTTTGCATCTTCACACTTCCCTTTCAATTTCACAAAGAAAATTAATTCTAAGGGAGATGAAGAATTCACCTAAGGGAGATTTTGAAATCATTGGACCACAAAACTAGTTAGGGGATTCTTTCTGAATTTGGCTAATTCCTGTCAGGTGAGAAGTAGTTTATCTTCAACAGATGAGGAATAGAATCTGAATAGTACAAGCAGATAAAGTGCAAAACTACTAACTGGAATCCACTCATAGGGGCCCTGGAAGAAAGGCCTGGTGATCTACTTCAAAATATCAGTCATTGAAAGCCCCATGGAGTGCAGCTCCACTCTGGCACACACGGGGTTGCCATTAATTGCAATCAACTCAACAACGGATTTTGTTTTGTATATATTTTGCATACCGATTAATTTGGTAGCCACACATGTGTCAGAGTAGAACTGTGCATAGACTGGTATTTTGGAAGCAGCTCATTAGGCCTTTTTTTTTTCCCCCTGAGGTACTTCTGGGTAGAACTGAACCTCCAACTTTTTGATTCCTAGTTAAGCATGTTAACCTTTTGTATAATCCATGGAGTGCCAGATACATACACTCTTGTTTACTTCTTTGGAGAAGAATGTGGACCTGGAGGTCTTCCTCAGTTAAGTCCCTTCATTCTCATCCCTCCTATTTAAAAATATATTCATATAAATATGTTTTTTTTTTTGCTAGGGAATCAGCACTTCTTCCCTATGATCTTGGTCCTCTCTACCCCATTCTTATTACATCAAGAGCATCAACAAAATGACACTGTCTCTAAACCACCGTGACTTCCTGCTGTTCTATTCTGTTTCTGATTACCTATCTCCTGGACTAGGAGAAGTCATTGATTTTAGAGCCTGCTGACCCAGTTTCACCACTCTGTGCACACTTGCTTTCCCTGTGAATTTTCTGAAACAGAGGTTTCATCTTGCCCTTACCCAGCTTAACATACTAACCATTGCCTGCAGTAAAACTGCCCCAGCTGAGCATCTGTGATCAAAAATGCTTTTTAAAATGCCTAAAATGAAAAGCCAGTTATCATACAGTTAATTCCAACTAACGGAGACTCCATGTGTGTGCGAGTAGAACTGGGCTCCACAGCATTCTCAATGGGTGATTTGGGAAGCGTATCACTTGGTCTTTCTTCCAAGGCATCTCCTCAACCTTCAGCCTTTTAGTGAGCATCGGAGAACCTTAGTCATTTGTACTTCTTAGGAACTCCCTAATAAGAAAAGCCCACACAAACTATAAAAATACTTTCTATTGCACAAAGAAGTTCAACATTTTTGTTAAATAATATTTTCAATATATTATTTTAGTAACTTAGTTGAATAGTCAATATATGTGTGGGTAGTACCAATTAGAAATAAGATTATTGTTAATTAATGCCATTTGATTTGTGACCAAATTGTACTAGCATAATGTCCTTGGGGGTAGGGGAGGAGAAGGGAAATATTATCAAAGGCTTTAGTAGTGAAAGTCCAGGGAGACTGGTCTACAGATTAAATTCCTTGTCCTGATATTCAAGATTCCTTGGAATTTTTACTCTTCCAAACTTTTCCTTTGCCACACTTCATATACACATCCCTAGCTACAGACAGTAAATACTTCTCATCTCTTCTGACATTGGGGCTTGGCTTAAGTCACCCATCACAAAATTTCAACTTGTTCTTTCAGGGCTTGCTCCACAGATTCTCTTTGAAGTTCTCTTTTTTCAGACTCCACTGGAAG
This sequence comes from Nesogale talazaci, assembly GCA_004026705.1. Lineage (NCBI taxonomy): Eukaryota > Metazoa > Chordata > Mammalia > Afrosoricida > Tenrecidae > Nesogale > Nesogale talazaci. Next base: position 12,960 of record PVJH01039618.1, on the reverse strand, counting down.
CGCCCTATCTCTGGAGCTCCTGACCTGCATCCGACTAAACCTAATCCTCTGAGGATAATAACCAGCATTATAATGTCTATCTTGATAGCACCTGCTATGTCTTAGCCATGGTAAATGTTCCTTGACTATGTGTTGAATGGGACTGTGTTTCAGTACGTGGCACCATTCTTTGAGTCACATGCATTGTAATCAGCTAAACTCAAGCTTCTCTCTGATCAATGCAACATCCCATAACAGAAAATTGGCTCAGAAACTTTGGAACAAGCTGTCCAGGTTTGCATCTCAGATCTGCCACTTTGGTGGTGATGTTGGGCATCACTCAATCTTGACATATCTCAGTTTACTATCTGAATAACTCTTAAGATGTTTGTGAGGTATAAATAAAATAGCTCAAAAATGTCAAGTATAAAACATGACAAAATAATAGTAATCTATAAATTATCAATATGGGGGGGGAAGGGAGAACAGGGAGGGAGGGAAAAATGAGGAGCTGATGTCAAGTACTCAAGTAGAAAGAAAATGCTTTGAGAATGATGATGACAACAAATGTACAAATGTGATTGACACAATGGATGGATGTATGGATTGTGATGAGTTGTACGAGCCCTCAATAAAATGATTTATTAAAAAACATCTGCCAACTGCTAGCTGTTCTGTACATTTTATTTTACTCCTACTTTCATAAATAAATTTGGTAAACTCAACAGACTCAAGCGCTTCCCTCATTAGAAATGAACATTTTACGTTCTTACTGCGAAAGAACACTTTGGAGTTAAAATTTAGAGCTGGAATTTTCCCTCACACCCTCCTCAGCCCCACTTTTAAACTCTCTCCAGTGATTAATTGGCTTTGTTCTAGGGCCCACCCATAAATCACAGTCTGATTTGTTTTCAATAAATTCCCGGGCATTTTCATACAAAGAAAACAGAATTTTGCCCCTCAGAGTTATTTGATTGAGATTCTGACCTTATTTCTTCTTTAAAGAACTTCTTGCAAATAGATGTCCCGATGCAGGCATTGCATTTATCAAGCCCGAGGAAAGTCCTTCCAGAGTTGTAGCTGCTTCTGACTCGGAGTGCCAGAGAAGGAGAGAAGGAAGCTGGCAAGGAGAAAGAAGAGCTCAGGGCTGAGCACCACAGCAGCAGGGCCAGCCAGCCTTGGTGGAGTGCAGCAGTCTGAGGCCCAAGTCTGGGGGGCTCCATCCCAGGCTTGAGACTCCCGCTACAACCTCAGCTGCCCACTCAGGCCGTGAAAGTAGCAGGTCTAAGCAAAAGAGGAGAGTGCAAAAGGGGCAGACGTCATGGTTGCTGATCCTATTTCAGCTTCCCAGGTTCTGTTAGAGGATGCTAAGGAGCAGGGCTTAATGGAGTTGGGAAGGAGGTGAGGAAATCCATGGAGGATGCTGATAAGCCCTTTCCAGAGTTACTCTTCCTCTGCCTGGGGTGGCTGCCTCAGGCTGGGGAGGAGTTCACTGCAAATTTTGGGAAGGACAATGGTCAGGGTTTCTCTGTTCAGTCTTTCGACAAACGCAGGATATCCTGGCTGGGCAGGAAAGGTTAACACAGGATGTGTGTCCGACCTGGGTCCCACCTGGGAGTTTCAAAAGATCCTGAAGGCATCCGCCCTCCAATGTTTTAATTCCGGGTCTATATTTCCCAGTGAATTGCACACACACGCGCACACACACACACACACACACACCAATTGTTTGGTTCCTCCCAAGTGAGTAATTTGATCTGCTACTCAGTTAGACATACAGCTTCCATTTCATCAGGTTTCATTGTGAAACAACTAGAGTTAAACTTGTTGTCAAGTCAGTGGCACATGTAGCATTGATTTGAAATTCTGGGACGTAATACTGCTTAAAAAATTCAAAACACAAAAACAGCCTCTGCCATTTGAACTGGTTCAAACTCACAGTAACCCTATATTAGGTTTCAAAGACTATCTGTTTACATAAGTAGCCAGTCTCATCTTTCTACTTCAGAATGGCTGGTCGGTTTGGAGGTAAGATAAACTCAGGGTAGTTCATGCTTCAGTTTCTCTTTCGAGTCTAAAAACCAAAGCAGAGAAAAGCGCCTGGTGGTCTCTGTGGATTGATAAGGGGAATACAAGAAAGATAGCTCAGCCTGCCCAATGCTAAAGTGACCAGATGTCCCGCTTTTTAGCAATTTACCAACGTCCTGTGGCATCTTAAAATTATAATAAATATATTACAATACCATTTTTGCATTCTATGGATATTTTTGTTGCTCCATATAGACTAAATTTTTCATCAAGACACCCCCACCCCCCAGTCAATGGTGCCCCGCTTAAAATCTTGTCACTGTACTGTAACTGTCTCTTGCCTTCACACTTGGAACTTTCTCTTCCCTTTAACACTGGATCTCCCTTCTCTATGGTCCCCATTCCCCGACTCATGTTAGTTGATGCAGAGTCTCGCCTTACTGTTTCTTCTTTTTATTCATGGAAAATTACAAAACATACACCATCTAAACAGTTGCTACATGTACAGCTCAGGGACTTTGATTATATTCTTCAAGTTGTGCACCCATTTTCAAAGTCTCTTCCAGATTACTCCACTACCTTTAACATAAACTCATGCCCACTAAGCAAAAACTTCCCTTCCTGTATCCCTGGAAACCACTCACAAGCTTTGGTCTCTATGCCTTTGCCTACATTTTACAAGTGGAATAATACAATATCTGTTCTTTTGTGATGGACTTCTTTCACTCAGTATTATGCTCTCCAGGTTAATTCATGTTGCAGCATGTATCAGAACATAATTTCTCTGTATAGTTTAGTTATACTCCATTTTTGTTTACCCATTTATGTGTGCTTATCCATTTATTTAGATTGCTTCTACTGCTGTGATGAACACTGTTGTACAGGTGACTGCATTCCTGCTGGAAATGCTTGTGTTGGGATTGCTTGGCTCTATGCATAACTTTTTGATGAACCAGCAAATCATTTTCCATAGAGGCTGTACCTTTTTTACCTTCCCACCGACAATGGATGAAGGTTCCATTATCTTCACCTCTTCAAGAACACGTTATTCCCCTCACCGCCTCCATTTAAGATCATAGCCATTCTGGTCAGGGGTTTATTTCTTCTTTAAGGGATTTTTTGTAGATAGATATTCCAATACAATTAAATTGGATTTAACTTCTCCAGTATGATTTTTCTCCTAACACCAAAATGAGACCTACAGTATGGGGTCTATTCAAATGATAACTAGGAGGTAAGAGATCTTCTGATTACCAAACCAGAGAAAATAGGTTTTTCTTGGGGGGAGGGGGGGCAACTCCTAAATATTGCCTCACGAGAAGAACAGGATAATCGTTGTTATAGGTGCTTATTAGATCTCTGTATATTCTCTAAGGTGAAATGACGATTTTTTTAAACTGCTGAGTTTTGAGAGTTCTTTACAAGTAGATACTAGTTCTTTGTTGTATTTGTAGTCTGAAAATATTTTCTTCTTGTTAGTTTATTCTCATTTCATTCTTTTAAAAGTGTTTCCACTGGTAAGTTTTCCATTTTTTCCCATTTATTTATTTATTTTTGATCACTTTATTGAAAACTCTTACAATTCGTTTGCAACCCATACATTAATTGTATCAGGCACATTTGTACATATGTTGCCATCATTGTTTTCTAGACAATTACTTTCTATGGAGCCCTTGGTATCAGCTCCTCTTTTCCCCCTCCCTCCCACTGTCATGAACCCTTGATAGCTTATAAATTATTATTATTTTCATATTGCACACTGACCACTGTCTCCCTTCCCCCATGGTTTCCATTGTGTTTGCCCCTGGAAGGGGCTTTCTGGTTGTGTGTTTATCATTATGATGGTTCCCCCTCCTCCCCCTCCTCCCTCCATATGCTTCTGGTATTGTTATTTCCATTCCTGCTCCTAGGATGCCTGTGTCATGAGCTCTTATCACTTATCTACACCTGTATACATGCTCTGGTCTACTCCGAAGTGGAAGGCATCACTGGAGTCATGGTGGTGAAGGATGAAGAAGTCTCAAGGGACCAGAGGAATGTTGCATGTTTCATTGATGCTTTATTGTTCCCTGGTTGACTCTTCTCTTCCCTATGACCCCTCTCTGGGGGATGATTCATTTTCTACAGATGGGCTTTTGGTGTCTGTTCTGACCCTCCTCATTCTCAACCATATGGTTTCATTTCTTTGTTTGATTAAGACCCCAGATCCTCTATCTTTTAATAGCCGGGCATCGTCTGCCTTCTGCACAACATTTGCTTATGCACCCATTTTGTCTTCAACGATTGTGCTAGAAGGGTGAGCATCTCAGATTGCCAAATTATTAGTCACTGAGTGACTTCTGACCTATGTGACCCCACAGGACAAGGTAGAGCTATTCCTGCAAGTTTCTGAGAGGGCAGCTTTTTTTAAACATCATTTGATTTGGGGCTCTTTCAGCTCTTATAACAACCCATGCATCAGTTGTATCAAGCATATTTGTGCATATGCTGCCATCATTATTTTTTAGACATTTGCATTCTTTTTGAGTCTTTCATGTTAGCTCCTCTTTTTAGCCTCCCTTCTTTTCCCATCCTCATGACACCTGGATAAATTATAAATTATTATTATTTTAATCTTATACTGTCTTTAATAAACATAAATATAAACTATTATAAATAATATACATATCATTGTAAATATTATTTTGCTATCTAACACTGTCTTCCTCCCCCAGCAGTTTCCTCCCACCTCCTTTCCCCACCTTCCTCATGCCCTCCTGGTATTGTTACTCCATTTCTATTCCTGAGGGAATTATCTGACCTGGATTCTGTGTGTCCTGAGATTTTATCTGTACTTGTGTACATGATCCAGTCAAACCCTCAGTGAAAGGCAGGCTTGGGGTCATGATAGTTGGGGGTGGGGAACCGGGAGGAAACCTCAAGGAACCAGAGGAATATTGTGTGTTTCATCAATGGTATACTTTGCCTTGGTTGACTCATCCTTTCCTTCCAACCCTGTCAAGGGATGTCACATTGTTTATAGAGGGGTTTTGGCCCCTGGTCATTGCTCCTACCCCTCTCACTCTGAACAATATGTTTTTTTTTCCTTTGTTCATTTGTTTTGGGTCTTCTAATGCCTGTTACCTGATCCGCATGATCACACAGGCTGATGTGCTTCTTCCACATGGGCTTGTTGCTTCTCTGTTGGATGGCTGTTTGTTTAACTTCAAGCCTTTAAAATCCCAGACATTATATCTTTTGTTAGCCAGGCACCATCAGCTTTCGTCACCACATTTGCTTGTGCACCCATTTTGAGACTATAACTATGGGAGCAGAAAGTCATCTTTCTGTGGTTTGAACTACTGACCTTGTGGTTAACAGCCCAATGAGTAACCATTGCATAAAATGCAGTTACCATGTCCTTTGGAATTTACTTTTCTGAATTTAAAAATCTCTGGGTTTGTTTCTCTAGGCAGCCCAGTGTAGCACAATAAGGTATTTGTTTGTTTAAGGCATTTGTTTCAGGGAGTGCCATATTGATTTCCATCATGTTGTGCAATTCTTCAGTCCCATGGACAATGTGAAAGTTTCCCCCTCTCTCTGTATCCTCCCCAGCATTTATTACATTTTGATAATTGAATTTTGCTGATAATTGACAATTGAAATTGTCGATGTGCGGTGATATCTCGTTGTTGTTTTAATTTGTATTCTTCTTATTGCTAATGAATGTGAACATTGCTTTATATGATTGTTGGTCACCCCAATGTCATCTTTGGTAAATGATCTGTTCATGTCTTGTGCTCATTAAAAAAATTGGATTATTGTGTTTTTCTTGTTCTATAGATTTTGGAGATTAGCCCTTTATCTGATGCATTGTTACTAAGTATTTTTTCCCAATTGCTGGGTTATCTTTGAACTGTTTTGATGAAGTCATTTAATGTGCATAGACGTCAGATTTTTAGAAAGTCCAAGTCCTTTGGTTTATCTTCTAGAGTGCGGGCATTTTTTATAATGTTTGGTAGTGTGCTCATGTCTTGTATTAGGGTCCTCAGGTTTGTCCTTGTTTTTGTTGTTGCTGATGATCTTTATGATTGTGTGGTTTATATTTAGGCCTTTGAACCATCTTGAGTTCCTTTTTGTACATGGTGTGAGGTATTGGTCCTGTTTCATTTTGCATTTTCCAATCGTTTTAGCACCATTTGTTGACACGACTATCTTTCTCTCCACTTAACGTGTTTTAGTTCTAAAGATTATATGGCTAGAGGTATCTGATTGTATTTCTAGGATCTCAATTCTATCCATCGATATTCATATCTATAATTGTCCCTAAACCAGGCTTTATTGATTACCATAGTTATTTGGGTTTAAAGTGTGGGAGTAGAAGCCCTCCTTCTTTGTTTTTATTTTTTAATAAAGTTTATTTATCTTGTGTTCTTTCCTTTCCATATGTTAGTGATCACTTTTTCCATTTCTTTGAAGGCTTGTGGTGAGATTTCAATCAGAATTGCATTTAATTTGTAAAATATTTTTGATAATATCAACGTTTTCACAATGATTAGTATGCCTATCAAGGGATATGGCAATTTGTTTCATTTGTGTTTCTTTTTTTTAAAAAACGAAGTTTCTTCTGGAGGACTGTTTTTACTTTTTCCCATATAAGTCTTTTTTGTTTCTCTAGCAAGCTTTATTCCTTGGAGGGAGGGTGAAGTGGAGGGGGAGGAGCCTATTGTAGGAATCTGCATGTGACCTCCTCTCTGGGGTGCGAACGGCATTTTTACAGACAGTGTATGATGACAAAATAATGGCAATTTGTAAATTGTTAGGGGTTCATGGGGGAGGGGTGGGGAGGGAGGGGAAGTATGGGGACCTGGTACTGGTGGCCTAGGTGGAGGGAGGATGTTTCGAGGAGAATGATGGCAAGTGTGGTCTGCATACAATTGTTGTATGTATTGATCATAATGGGAGTTGTATGAGCCCCCAATAAAGTGATTTTTAAAAAAAGCTTACAGTGAAGGCTCAAATAAAAATGCTTTGGAAATGATGGCAGCATATGTGCAACTATCCTTGATACAATTGATGTATGAAATGTTATAGGAGCTATAAGAGCTCCCAATAAAATGACTTAAAAAATAAGTCTTTTGTTTCTCTAGTAAGATTTATTCCTAAATATTTTATCTTTTAAAATATTTTCCTTACCAAAATCTAGAAAGAGATAAGCATAAAGTTTATTAATTTTAAAGTTTTATTTGTGTTCTTTGAGGTTATCCTAGACTATTATTATCTTCAAAAATTAGCACAGTTTTCTCTGCTTTGATACTGACTTGACTTACTCTTCATTTGGAAGTTTCTTAGCTACATCATTTATACCCTTTTTTTTTGTTTTGTAGTTGTTATTATTTATAAATTGGTGTCTCTGGTCCTCTGTTTTTAGTATTGAAAGTTTATTTTATTTTTGACACTTTTAATTTGGGATCTTGATATTTCCACCTGTTTAATTATATCTTAGATTTGGTTTAGTTTCAGCTTTTGGAGATATTTTGAATTTGAGAGTTTGTTAATTGCACTTCTGTCACCTGCAACTTTCGTAAACGAGTTGTTACCCAATCCAGAGATAAGAAATTCAGAAATACTGATAAATGCTATAGAATCAAGTACAGTGCCTTGCTCAAAGAGCTGGAAGTTGTGTTCCAGGTTGAATGTGATTTATTTTAATGTAGGCATGTGTTCAACTTGTATTTATTATGCACCAAATTACACCCCTAGTCTAAGCTATAGTCATCTTAAATAAAACATTTTATTAAAAAATAAAATTTTATTAACATGTAAGTCATGTACTGTGTTAGTCTGGATAGACTAGAGAAACAAATCCATAGACACTTATATGGGATATGAAAAAGCTTTATACAAAAGAGTAATTGTATATTGAGAAAACATCCCAGCCCAGTCTAGATCAAGTCCTTAAGTCCAATATTAGCCCATATGGCCAATACCAATGTATAAATGCCTCTTCAGACTCATGCAACATATACAATGATACCACATACTAAAAGATCACAGGCCAGTGGGTGGAAAATCTGTGCATCCAATGGCAGTGGAAGTATCTTAATGCTGGTAGGGGGTCTCCACAGGGTTCCTCCAGCCCCAGGGGCCTCTAACATAGTTCCATGTGTCTTGTCAGCAAGAAGATGAAGCAGAGTCTGTGGGTATCTGGCCTCCAGTGAGCTCCTTATCTCTGTGGAAACCAATTCAATGGTTTCAGTATATTAAGAAGTTATGCATTTGTTATCTCAATATTATTTTTAACAAAATATTTACTCTATAGTCACTATTACTTCAGAGGAAATCATGATTATTCTTTAGGTGTTAACCAAAAGAACAATGGTTCAAATCCACCAGCAAGTCTGCCATCAGTGAGATAACTTGCTCATCCCCTTTGGAGACACTCCAAGAGTAATTCTCTTCCTGAGATCTTGCAATTTCCTTCCCTCTGTAGTGCTGTCAGGACCTGGGACCTAGATCAACTTGCTCTTAGATCAGATTTATTTTCCAAATTGCCTCTCATCTTCTTTCCTTAATGCAATCAGTGTTCTTTAGATAGAGCGAGAGAGAGAGTGAAAGAGAGAGAGAGATGGAGGGAGAGATCAATTTCTAGTAAGTGACTCATGCAATTGTGTGGGTTAGCAAGCAATTCCAAAATCTGTAGGCAGATGACAAGCTGGAGAGTCTCGGAGGTTTGTGCTCCAAGGTTAATACAGCAAGCAATAGGAAGAGTGCAGAGTGACCTTCTGACCAAAATGCTAATTATATTCTGGAGGCAGAGCACAGTGTAAATTAAACACTCAATTTTCAATTAATTAAATTTTGATGGGCAATTGCATTATAGTTTATATTGGATTATATTATGAAACAGCAACTAGACTAACATTTGAACAAAAAACAGAACCACAGTCTACCCAATCAGCACATAAAATTTATCAGTATATCTCTTGCTTGACTTGGGGGTTGGGGGAGGAGAAGAAAAGTGTAATAACAAGCACAGATAACTGTCTTCAAAATTTTTTTTGGCTTAAAAACATATTATAGGTTTTGTCTGAATGTTCTATTTGGCTAGAGGCTTAATTTTGTTTTTTCTTAGTTGATTTTTTTGTCATCAGAGAGTAAAGAGTTTTTTTTAAAAGTCAACCATACCTTATTACAAATAGATTTTTCTGAACCTGGGGATAGGTTCCCCACATACACTGCTGAAATTGATTCCCAATTTCATTTCTTGCAATTTAACTTAATACATTCTACCTTAGATTCTGAAATCTCTGGAGAGGCATATCAGATAGGCAACCCTTAGCAACAGAATTCAAAATGAAAAGAACTCAAAGTAACATAATTTAAAGCTCTAAAAAATTTGCACAATGCCGGTGGGCTTGTAAACATGTACAATGATAATGGAAATCAATATAGCACTATCTAAGATAATGGGGAATGGAAATGCCATGTAACCCAGCAATACCTCTGTAGAATTAAAGACATAAAATGAATAGATATATGCTTTCTAATGTTCCTTACAGGAAAGTTTACCATAGCAAGAAGCTAAAAACAGCCCAAATGACCATCTGTGGAATAGATAACCTAACTGGTGCATGCACACAATGGAATACTCGAAATAAACCCCGCTCCCATCAAGTTCATGCAGACTCACACTGATCTTATAGAACAGGGTAGAACCACCTCTTTTGAATTTACAAGATTGTATCTGTTTATGGAAGTAGAAAGACCCGCCTTTCTCCCACAGTGGCTGGTGGTTTTGAACTGCCAACTTTGCATATGACTGTCCACTATGACATCAGGGCTCATCATAATGGAATATAATACATCCCTAACAAACAAACAAAAGACAATAGTGATGAAACCACGAAACACCTCATGATCTGGGTGGACTTGGAGATAATTATGCTGAATGAATTTAGTCACTCAGAAAAGAACAAGTATTGTATGAGATGATTACTGTAAGGATAAACATCAACACAAAGGCAAGTAATCCTAACTGATCCCCGAGAAGCGAATTGGTGTGTTTGCCTAATGTCCATTATCTATAAATTGTTTCCTTATTTGTACATCTTAAAAGCCACTTCAGTAGAGGAGGCCTCTCCTCAGGCTGGGTTAGTGCCTCCTGTTGGAGGTGAAGAACACGTCCCTGCCATATAACATTGCTTCATGGTCATCCCAAATCATCAGACATTTCTATAAAGGTATTCAGTGTACCTTAATGGAAATTCAAGTCCAGAGATGGGAGCAGAGGATAGCAAAGGTGTCTTAGAGAAGGTGATGGTGGTGAATTATCCAGGAGCAGCAACTTGACTTTGGGAAAAATGCTTAATATTGCTTTTATATACCCTAAGGAGAGAATATGGCATTATTTTTCTAAATGGACATTTTTGACCTAGTTTCTATACAATACTTGGTAGTCTAGGTCAAGGGCTATAGGCAACCCAGACTCTGCCCTTTTCAGCTGGCCAACATCTTTCATAGGTCACATTAGAAGATTTTGAGTTGAAAAACCCACTAAGTGAGCCTGACTTTATCTTAAGCCAGTGGTTCTCAATCTTCTTAATGTCATGACCCTTTAATATAGTTCTTCATGTTTTGGTGACCTGCTCCCCTGCCAATCATAAAATTATTTTTGTTGCTACTTCATAACTGTAATTTTGCTATTCTTATGATTGGATGACCCTTGTGAAAGGGCCGTCCCCAAAGAGGTCACAACACACAGGTTGAGAACCACTGTCTTAAGCACACTTGTAGTAGATTAAAGGAATTGAATTACTCTTTTGGATTTAAAATTGAAACACCCTAGTGTCAGAAGACGCAAATGACTGCTATTTCAAGGTTATGGATCAGAAGCCATTGGACTTTGGTTAAAATCTCTTGCTTTGAGGGTGTCTAATAAATGACAGCTCAAGACAACCATATATTTGTTATATTCATGTATTTTGTTTTTTTAGGACATGTCTTAGCCCAGGAAGCATAATTTTACTTCTGTGAATGAGAGTTATTAAAAGTTTTCCCCTCTATCTCCAACCCTCATTGTTTGAATAAATAGCATACAGTCACTTAAAGTTTTATTTATTTATTTATTTATTTTCCCCAAGCCAGTTTTTTGGGAGGTAATAGAGATAGCATGCCATTTCAGAGTTCAATCACATCAAGCAAAATCGTACAATTGCTACTACAATCAGTTTCAGAACATTCTCTTCCTTCTTGCCCTCCTTGATATCAGATCCCCTGTCTCCCCCGACCCAGGAACCTTTATTCTACTTGCTGTCTCAATAGGTTCATCATTCCTGGGTTTCTTATAACCCAAATTATATATATATATACACACACTCATATACATACACACACACATATATATATATATACAAACAAAATTTCAAGAAGCTTACCACCAATGACAAACTATACCTGAGATAAGCCTCAATATTTTTCATAAAACCACCAAATACAAAAAATGTTGAAAATCAGATTAGGCCCAACATACATAAGATCAACATACATAAAATTAGCTGAAAAGATTTTATCCATTCAAGTCAGATTTATCATTTTGATTTTCTACAGTCATCTCTACAATGCTATAATACATCTACAATACATCGCTATTAATTCTGGTAACTAGTTTCTTCCCATCCCTGTACTATGGGGAGAGAGAAATTACTGGAGGCTTATTTTCTATGTAGATCTATGTAGGCTCCTCCTGTCATCCATAGCTTTCTGCAAACCAGCAGCCTCTCACACTTTAGACTCTGACACTATTCTCTCCTTCCACTTCAGATTATACGATTTATAATGTTTCAGTCATTGATGTAGGTGTGTTACTTCCATAAGAAGTTAGCTGACATCTCATTTAGATGACTGCTTTGGAAACATGCCTTTAAGACTCCAGACACACACACACACACACAAGACTCCCGACACTATTTTGTCTAATAGCCAGAAATCATCTAATTACTTCACCACACTTTGCTATAGCTCCCATATCTTCGGGTTTCCCTTCCCGAGGGCAAGTTGAGCAAGGCCATGATGTTAGAACTAATTGTTCTTAAATTTGAGCTAGGATTGGTATGAGCTCAAAACGTATTTCTGGATCTATGCTTTTTTATATGCCTTTGACTCATTAGAGACCTTCTTGTCAATTTTTTGTAGAGTCTTGTCGATCATCTCTCTGGGGCATAATTACCTTCCATTAATATTGTCTTTAATTAGCTCCTGGTACTAATTTCTTAAAAAGACAGTTGACAGAGGGATGTTGGGCTAATATAGGCTAACTCCGTATCACAGTTCTTGAATTATTAATGTGTACAGAAAAAATCCTTTCATACTTGGATGCTATTATACAAACAATGGGAGTTGATTGTCAGGGAAAATTTAAAATAATATTTACTGAGAATGTCAGTCACCGGTTTGCTGGAATAATGTGTATCTTATAAGTACCACGCAGTAACCAATTGTGCCACTGGAACATTTTTGGAATAATGTATATCTTAATACATTATTTAGGGCATTAATGTAGAGTCATTCAGTATTAAGCTCTCAGGTTGTAAGTGTGTTTGAGGTAGAGTCCAGTACATCTACTTGAGTTGCCACATCCAGTCTCTCTGGTGCAGCCTTTGGAGCATGTTGTTCACCTTGAAGATCCAGGATTCAATGACCCACTTTTCTACGGCACTTGGCCTGGGTTCCTAGAAACTCCAGACATTGTGGCTTATTCAGGTCCATATTACCAGGGACACTACCCACTTAGGGTCCTTGAAAGTATTTTTGGTCATCTCCCTACCCCCCACTTGGAGGTCAGTGTTCTCTCTTTTTCTGCCAACAATCATGCACTTGTGCTCCGCAGACATATCTGCTCCCTTTCTCCACTACTGCCTTGATTTTCCCATCAGTATCCCTCATCACTTGGATAGAAATGTCTCTCAATCAAGC